>DWNA01001290.1:0-15397 GCA_018249835.1 Heliconius besckei | reverse complement strand
ATGGAAAAATCTTTAATACGCCACCGATTGTTATAAAATTTGAAATTTAGACTCTTAAAAATGTTTCATTGAACACATGTTTCGTGGTTTATTAGAATTCACCCCTAATTAAGCAAGCGAAGCTGCGCACATCTGCTAGTAAAATATAAAATATAAAAAATATAAAATAAGATTAGGTACATATAAATAGCAACTATAACTAAGGAGCCTCAATTACATCATATTTATGTATTGCTTTCTTAAAGGCAGTTTTAAATATTTTAAAAATATCAATATTTGGGAATACATCATTTATAAAGTTAGGTGAGCCTTCTAATAGAAGAAGACGCGGACATTATACTTATGTGATAATTTATTAATTTATATAAGAAAAGAAGATCATTGAATACAAGAGTATCTGAATATAATATAATAAATTTCACACAGAAAAATGATTTATATATATTTCATAAAAAACACACACATCTCAAGGTAGCAATAGGAATAATAAAATGTAGGAATTTGTTTGTACATTATACATTCTTGTTCCGCGCTCACATTAAACCTTAACGCACTATTTAACAAGAAATTGTGTTGATTTTAAAGAAGCTAATTTAATGTTGAATACAATTTTGAGCCACAATAATAAAAAAATATATACATAACATAAAAAAATACTAAAACTATATCAGAAACTTAGAAAGTATAGAAATGTAGCAATTAATTCGTATGCTGAATGCAATGCAATTAAAAAATTATAATCACATAAATACGATATCGATTTCATTTTCGATTGCATTGTCTGTGGCAAACTATAAAAAAATGCTAGTGTTACCAATCAGTTTAGAAAACGAAATTCAGACGCCAAGGACGTATCACACAGAGTAATCACTCTAGAGTCACTGTTGGACCATCTATCGGTGGGTAAGCTGGATCCCTCTTGGCTGAATGTGCGCAAGAAATTAGGAAAAAACTGCCATTAACCCGTTTCCATTGTTATTTTCTCAAACCGTATTTATTAACTAATAAAACTTTTCTATTATTTATTTTATTAAGAGCTTATTTAGTTAAGCTAATAAGCTTATTAAGAGCTTATTAGCTTAAGAGATTGTTTTATTTATTTCGCAGCCTCATTCTTCGCGTGCTTGCAGTCGTGGCGCACACGCGTGTGCCTGTAAACACGACAGGTATCCCGCATGTGCAGATATAGCGTAGTGTTAAGACACTTTCCGTTTAATTCTAGAGGCATTGCATGTTAACTCACTCACTTTGCCTCGAAACCACAGCAAATATAAAATATTTCATTTCTTCGAGTGGGCATCGAACCCATAATCTGTCGCGCTTACGGTGACATGCTTGTGCCCTGGCGCCACACTTAATAAACAAATTTTAATATATATAAAGCAAAACGTGTAATGTTAGAAAATTATAATTAATTCGCAATTGGTTCGCGGCTGCGGAGCAGCGCTTGCATCACTGAGTCATAGTCGACGGAAGCCGCTTGACGAAACGCCTCGTGAAGTATGAAGGCTAGACGATCCGGTTCTCATTGTTGTTCGCTAGGAATTGTTATATATGAATATGTTGTATATTTATAATTTTTTAAATTATATTTTATTAGGTAATTTTAGATTTTTAGGTTATTATAATTTTCGTTATATTTCTCAATCACTTACTATCGAATAGTTTTTTAAATAACATTTAAAAGTACCTTATGAAAATAATATTGAATATTAATATTTAATAAATGATTTATTATTTTGATATATAAAACAGTGAATAGATTTTATCTGAATAAAAGATATAATGTACACAGTATTATATTTAAAACCTCTACAATTTTAAAATGATATATTCTTCATATCGCCATCTATGAGGGAATAGTATATATTAATATATGAAAATTCAATAGTAAAATGATATTACAATAGATGGCGTAGTTTTTAACTCATAGCGGCATCTAGTATTCAGTATCATATCTGAACTAAAATGGGCCGTAGTTATTGTACTGTCTATTCTTCTTGTCACTAGATGGCGCAATTATTTAGTGTATATTGTGATAATGGAGTACAATAAAAGTTTTAAAATATGAAAGTATCATCGTCGACAATATGTGTGTATTTTTGTCATTTAAATAGTACGTTTCGTTATTTTTTACAATATAAATATATTGATAAAAATAAATCCAACTTTCATACGTTTGTTGGTAATGACTAAGTAATAACTAGACTGCTGATTTAACTGAATTTTGCAAAATTTTTTTAAAAAAATATTAACAGAAAGTTATTTGGCACAAGGCATAATACAAAAGAATATTTAAATATATTTATAAAGAAAAAAAATAAAAATTTTACGTATAATTTTATAAATATTAATTTAACTCTGCAGCTTTTGTAACATTTTCAATATTGGACTTGTCGGAAATAGCAGTGTTGCTTACTTAGCCAAAGTCCTTGAATAATGGTATAGAACCACTGGTTCAATATCTGCTACGTCCAAACGAGATTTATAAATGTTTATATTTCATTAAACTATAATCCAAAAAAATAATAATATAATTTACTTATCAAATTTATTATAATAATTTAAAAATCAATTGAAAATAGGCTAATATATATTGTTAGTGACATAATATAAATAATTTATTGCCTGGACTAGAATAAAACAGAAACACATTAATATTTTATATAAAATAGTTTATTGCTTAAGTCTGTATTTACTTTGATTTGTAGTTACAAATTACAAATGCTGTAAAGCTATATACACAATGTCATCGACATTTTTCGTGGTATCAGTTCGACAATTACAAACTAACGGCACATTTTTCTTACATATCTAAATTACATAAATAAGCACCTTAAATTAGCTAAAAGTCTTTCTTTCCTAAAAAGGCAATAGGTGCCCGCTAGTAATACTTATTGAGATTAAGAAAAATTAAGAATTCATTTTAATAACAGATCACAAAGCAATCGGAATATAAATTATAAGAGTCAAAATAAATAAAATTAAGATCAAAAGGCGTATGTATGTACACAAGTGTGAAGGACGAAGACAACTTAAGTACGCATGCGCAGAGGAACTTATTAAATACTCTCAATAAATTAACAATCACTATCAACTACAGAATACTAAATATCACAGAGAAAGTACCCATTACTTAATCAACGTAAGGTTTCGTCAAGCGATTAACTGAATGTCTCACATGTTAGAGAGCAAGTAACTAATAATAAATAAGTACAAAAGCGACGCACGGACACTGAATAAATATTTAAGGGGTTTTCTAAAACACTCAGCTCATCGAGGGCGTGTTGTTTTTGTTGTTCTTGTTTCTCTTGTTGCCGAGCTTCTCCCTCATCTTAGCGTGGAACGCGGCACATTTTCTATCCGTCTTCTTGTTGAGCGGGCACCTAAATTCGAAGTACCAATTGTTCAAGAAGTTTCCGTAACCCCTGAATGCTATGTAGTCATTTTTGAGACACTGGGTGGCGTCTACCTTCTGTTTCAACGCGTCTAGATTCATGCGATTCTTGTCGAAGAACGGCACCTGCATGTTAACAGATACCATATTCTCTTGTATTTCTGCAATAGTGCTGGTCAGCTTGTCCAAGGTATCGGTGAGCAGCTTCCGGCGTACTATCATGTAGTTGGCAAACGGATCGTCGGGCAGTTCGGGCTGAACTTTCAATAATAAATGGAAAATAGTTTCGTATTCCTTGAGCGTCTTGTACAGTTTCGGCATCAGATACGTGAACTGCAACAAAATAAATTTTCTATTAGTTAATAAATAGAGATTAGAGATCAATGATAAGTAATGATGGATTGCGTGAAGATATTTAAGTTTGAATTAATATAGCGTTTATACATATTGTGAACAGTTTGCGTCGCGGCCAATTTGTGTCGAGGCTGTATAATCTATAAGTATTTGTGATTGTATAACTATTCTCGTGACATTATTGAGGAACCGCGTACATATTGCAAAGCGAGATTTAAAATTAAATTTATATAGGTATTTAGATACGACTGGCTTAAGACGTAGCTAAAGGAAAAATGATTTTTTCTTCGAATGTGCAGGCTGTGTGGTAATAGGAACTGCTGTTCGGTGAAAAATGTAAGGTCAGGTTGCATTTGATTTTTCTTAGTATTTGACGTGAACTGCTTAGTTTGTTGCTTAACATTTCTAATGAAGATTATGTGGTTAAATTATTAGCTACATTTAGTCATATTGGTAAATAATGATGTATCGAGGAAATGGGTATGTTGCATATACCTATATAGTTATTACGTCAATTAGAAGTGACAATACGTATTTTTCCTTTAAATATTCATAAATATTTATGATGCTTTAATTGTTAGAGGAAAATGTTTGAACCATTTTTTTTTTAATTTCAGGATAAGTAAAGTTCGCAACTTCTGTAGGAATTGTTGGTCGTATTAGGTATAGTTATGTCGCTTATGCATGATGCAATATTAAACTATTTCTCACGATATAGGTTAGGAAGTGGATTGATAACAATATCAATACAGCATAATACAAGTAATTATTATGAAAAGATTTTTAATATCTTTGATTATAATTTAATAAATTAATTGTCAAATTACTATTTGTTAACTAATCGTTATTCGTTTCTTTGTTTCATATCAATTACGTAATGTTATAAATAGGTGTCTAACCTACGACAATGCTCACTTACAGATACAATAATGATGAATAACTCCCAAGCAAATAGACAATACAACTAGACGAGCCGGTTCGCTTTGCGCGGTACAACTGTGGTTTGAATATATTTTTTCATGAATTTCCTATAAATATATATGAAAAAAAATACAAAAAATAATAACTTTTACCACATAAAGGACTTCACTGTACCATTAACGTTATCGAGACGATAGGTCACGCGACTGAAATTGAGTAATACAGTTGACTAATACTTTCAGGAAAATAGCTTCCACTCGCGCGCCTATTAGTGAATAAACTCATTGATATTCGTGGAATAGGAAGCGCCACTTGTGGAACCATTCATGTAAATTATAATGTTTGCGATTCCCCTGAAATACTTCCGAATGAATCAGACTACCTACGTGTGATCAACGTGGTATACAGATGCCGTTCCATACGTTACAATTATTATATCCAATACTTTAAAATATAGATTTTTCAAAATAAATAGCAGATATTTCACTGTAACTATAACATTTATCAGATAAAACGAGAAAGGGGCGAGGCGCACTCAAAATTATTTATTGCAGAACAAGATAAAACTCACTAACTCCAACAATGGACCCTAAAATCAATCGTGAGCACTCGACGGCGTCGTAAAATGAGTTCGTTTAGAGCAATACCTCCAATCCGGTGAAGTAGGAACGACAATAAAAACGCCGTCCCTGCGCAAATATGGTGGTATTAACGCTGAAAGCCCGACAATGCGCCGTACATTAGCCTCAAACAGGCTCAAACAGGCAGGCCCGAGCGTGGAACGTGTCGGAGACAAACGCCGCGCGCCCCAGCCGTAACTCCGCATTCGTCTCACTTCGACAAATTATGTGTTTTTAACATTTCGTGTTGTTTTGTTAAATCGTAAATACTGAGTAAACACTGAGCCCACGGAGCGATCGCTCAAGCGTCTGTCAGCGTGAAAGCGCCTCGAGTTGGCTGTTGGCACCTGTGGAATGTCTTTCTCATCATTTATCGCAACTCTTGTACGATTTTCTAAAAGCTTTACAGATAGTAGCGAACGCAAATTTATTTCAATAATTATTTTATGAATTATTACTTGGATATACAATAAATAACTTCTATACTTTTTATATAATATTTGTTTTGTATTGGCAGTATGAAGTAATACAATATGAGCCTTGAAATAATAACAATTCAATTTGTAATTATAATATTATGAGCTAACACGTTACGGAGAGAATGTCCACAACAATCTTTAGTAGGGCTTGTATTTTAACGTCTCATTTAAGCGGTATTTAATTTTTAAATTGTTCGTAAGTCAACTAAGGCCGAGCGGAGCTGAGATCACTTGAATTCTAACGCTTTCCTTTGCCCAATGTTAAATATTTGAATTTCTTAAGTGGGCATGCATTGACGAACTGTCGAAACATACACAAGAAATATTTAATATTCATTGACATGGATACCGAGCGACTCTACACTGGCGTGTTAAAAAAATGAAGTCGTCGGCGTGCGAGGCGCAGGGCCCTCCGGCCACCGGCCCCCTGGCCCCATGTCTAAGGACATCTGACACCCGGTACTCGTATATACTCTGGTTTGTTTTGTGTACTAATTAGTCGGTGTTCAATATGAATACGTAATAGAAAGTCGCGGTCCAGATGTGTGTTCGGCAAATAATAAAAGCTTTGAGAGATCCGTTATGAGGCACTTATGGATTTTGTATTTTAAAAGCGGAGGTGGTTTGTATAATTCTCATGTTTAAAACGAACGAATTAACGCTATTAAAGCTTTAGACAAACAAAGCTGTTACTGTAAACACTGTAAAATGGAACGATTCTTTTACAAAGGACTTTGCGTTGTGAAAATACGATATATTGATTTCACGGTGTTATTCTGTCATAGAACAGAGTTTATTTGATTTTTTGAACCTTGAATTTTGTAGAATCTCTTCTAATATATTATAGAGAATAGCTTTTGAAACGCTATTTGACCGGACCGTGCGACTTAACCGTTCGTTTGAGATCGCGTGCGCACAACGGAATCTGTCGGTGTCCATCTATGCAAATTTCCACGAAACATTTAACTGGCCCCTTGGTTTGCTTCGCTCCCACTCTGACTAAACAAAAGCCAGTTCCATTTTATTATTTTACTTTGTTTTTATATTTATTTATATGTGCTTTTAACTTCATTTTCAATATAATTTATTTATTGATATAACTTTCTCTTGGAGTTAAATCATTATTCATCATCATCATTGTGCGTGAAGAAGCAAACCGTAACAGTAATTCTGTTGTTTTAACAAATTATATTATAACAGCCGATAAAGCCACATCGATCGATCAAACGATAAACTAATACCAGCTCACAAAATATTTAAAACCAACCAATTTGCAAACGGATTGCGGTACGGGAAATTAAGGGTTTATATTTTAAGTTATTGCCCTTAAGTACAATGTGAAGTAACTAAACGGGGTACAAAGGCTGCCCACATGTAATTTGGTCCGATGAAACCTCATTTAAGTTGCAACAGTGGAGCCTCGAGCACGGCTAATATAAAGAAGATTCCTGGTCTCAAATAAAGCAAAAATAAATTAAAATAACGTAAAAACACTGAACTGGTAACAAAAAGAGTGATGGGCCGGACCACCACACCCTCGAGACGCGAAATGAGCGGCTTTAGTAATTACACTGTCAGACTGTTTGAAGCGAATTTCAAATATTAAAGGCGCCTTCAAATCATAATCATTTTACCCGATAACACATCAATCAACACGACGGAACCTATATTGCTAGCAATGTTAGACAATATTTAAATATTAAATAACTTATTTATAATCAATAATAATGTATAATTTCAGCTTTTTGCTGTATCCCGTATGTAGCAGGGGAGGTAGAGGGAGCTAGTGTTAAGTGTTAAGACACTCCGCTCCACCCTTTCTGCTAAATTCATCGTCGCGCTTTACTTCGACATCAGAGTGAAGAAATGAAAATATTCCTAGATTGCCAATGCCTAATGCCTAGGCTAATTTATAACTTTTTAAATATAACATAAAGTTAAGAAAACACACCTTTCGCTCAGTAATTGATTTTCCTTTTCTGGCAGTTTTGTAGTCATGGAAATGGATGTCAACAAAATTGACAGCCGGCAGCCATACCGGCATGCCGTCCCGGTACTCCCGCGTCTCGTTCAGCACCCTTCGGTCTTGATCGAAATATCTTTTTGTATTTCGTAACTTATGTTTTATCATTCTCGTAGCATTTTTAAATTGATCGGAATTTGCTTGGTTTTTTAGCCGCTTTACAGATGAGTCTTTGGTGATTTGCGCCAGGTTTTCGGGTTTTCTTTGGTGCCGTCGCTTGTGCTCCACCGACCGCGCCTCCGTTGGTGTTAGACACATGGCGATCAATATAACTACGGATACAGCTACCAATAGCCTTTTGGAAAAACCTGGAATAAATAGAAAACGTAAATAAGTATAGTTTTTGTAAGTGACATGAGAATATTAAAAAAAAAATGTAAAATTTATACTGTATATTTTTTTCGTCTTTTATCCTCAACTCTTTTTAATAATAAATTCCTTAAATATAATAATTAAATTCTTAAATTAAATAATAATTTTCTTTATCTTATTTGCATATATGAATGTACTATAAATTATGAGATTTACAGTGTATTCCGCGTACAGCAGGCAGAAGGCACCTTCTTTCCGCAGTATTTTCGGGGCATTGCGTATTGAGTGGCGGAACTCAACGCCGCGCTTTGCCTTATTACCAGAACGAAGAATTGAAAATATTAATAAATAATAATTCATTCCCCCGATTGGGAAACCCACAGCCGTCGCATTTACAGTCACGTGCCACTGTACTGCGACGGCCACGAAAAAAAAAACAATTTTTATTTAAATTTTGCAATATTCGAGCTTTCGCACGGAAATCGTACAAGTTTTCTCGTCAATTTATCGGTTTGCTGTTATTAAAGGCTTGATGTTTGCGTCGGGCCATAAAATATGTTTTATGTTCGAACAGAGAGATGCATTCTGTAAAGCGACATGGTCTAACTTCTAAAAGAGAAATACTCCCAACTTTGCAACGCAAACCTTTGTCGGCCTCAAGTGCTAAAAACATAGAAAGTAGTCCTAATACATTTCGCGAATTACCTTTTATTGTATGTATACAACTAAATAAATTTACTTTGCGCCATAATATAAGAAATATAATAAATGGAAAAATATGAAATGGAAAATTAGCTATTTCAAAGAATATACATTATTGCGTTAATCAAAAACAAACAGTATTTATAACAGGAACTCGAATTACCTATGTTACGTCAAACGAGGATAAGCCAAGGTTTATGGTCAGTGAATCATTAGGTCAATCCGTGTCGTTGACAATTCTATGTGTGCTAAGTAAACGCGGCCTTACGCGTACAGATAAAAATAGGAGACGCGCGAAATGTTGGTAAACTGTTAACTGATTACATTTTAACACTAGATTTATTTACTCTGTGTCCATTGTTTGCGTTTATTAACTATCAGATGTATAATAGTTTGTGCATTGTCAAGATCAAACAATGCTTACGTGTTTAGTACGAAAACCAGACTAAGTTACTTGCGTTATTCGCTACGGGGATTTCCCGAATATTTGTTGTTACACGGAATATTATTTACAGTCAACTTAAATCCTACGTCAATGCTCAATACCTATTAGATATTTGACAGCGCAGTTAATAAATATATAGAAAACTATATATATACAAATATAGAGGCGAAACAAATTGGAGATGTATGGAATAATTAGCAGCATCCAAAAAAAGTATGCGAGGTAATCGATCGAGTTTGAAAAGGTACTCTGGCGGTATCGGATGTCATCGGATGGGTTCCCGCGAAACCCCTTTGATGGAGAGCCGACGCTGCCATGTTGAACATTCCCACACGATCTGCTGGCTAGGCTATATCGGAGTCTCTCGATTCGTATTGTCCGATTCCAAAAACGTTCATGAAACAAATTAGCGCGCCGATTTTGAGAATTTATTTATGGCTAATGTTTTGACAGGTTTTATGGTACGTGATATATCTTAAAGCTAATATGATATAATTTGTTTAGCAAAATTTTTGTTTCAAACATTTTTAATTATAATAATATTATACTTTTATTAAGTAAAATTGTTTTAGCAATTACTAAAACAATTTCACTTAAATTGTTTTAGTTCTACATTTTTGTAGTTTGAAGCGCTCGTTGTCTATATTGTTTGTAAATAACACTATAACATTATTTCCATCTACCTTCACATGTCAAACGCTTGACGTGACACCGCACCGGTACCGAAGCTCTTTAACCGTTGTTTATTAATAACATATGACATATTTTGCACACAAATAGTTAAATCATATTAAAAAAACACACACACCAGTTAAAAAGACATCCATGAACAACGCATTGATGTAGCTCCTTTTGACAAGTCCATATTCATTTGGCAACTTAATTCTTAATTACCAAAATTGTTCAAAGATTAAATAATAACCAAAAAAAAATAGAACTGATCACTGGGTTTTACTAAAAACACTATCACAATATAAGTTTATTTTACTTTCCGACCTTTTCCATACATGTATTTCGCATTTATGTAGGTAATGTCACCGCGGAGCGAGACCGGCGCGCGGGCACGACACACGTTGAATGAGCACCGAAATGAGGCACAGTACATGAAATAGCCGGTCAAACTATGCGAAAACCCTTACGGCCGCCGGAAAGCGAACTTCGACCCTCTTGGAGACAGCCTACGCAATCCTAATTAATTATTTATTGAACTTTCTCGTCTGGTTTTTTTATGTTTTGTATATTTAATCTTTGTCATTGCGTTGTTTAAATATTATATGATAAACGTTATATTATATAACTTAATAAAATTATTAGATGTTTGAAATAATATTAACATATAGTATAGATTATATAGATAGTAGGCGGCGTTTAGTTCCACCATTCAACAGGCTGGAAAGTGGGATGTTTTAAAATTAGGATATAGCGTGTTATTAAATAATAATAATAATAATAAACATACTATAGATCTATATTTAAATTGATTAATTCTAACTTAATTTTTTGTAAATTTTTGAACGTAAAGGGTAAAATATGAAATTTTAGTTTTATCAATAATTAATGCCGTTTTCCGCACAAAGCAGGTTAGGCAGATCGACTCTGAGAATCTAGTGTCAAAACACTCCGTTCCCATTAAGACACTACCTTTCCCCACTCTCCGTTGAAATATAATTATTAATACCAAATAAATTAAATATTTCTACTACAAAATCTATGAAAATCTAATATTAAAACGTTTCATACAAAACCAAGTCTCTACGCCATTCGCTTTCTACATCTTGTGCAAGTGAACAATTATTCGGTTAGAGCTCGCGGTGATTCATCGATGAGTCTATCCTAAAGTGACTTTTATCGGGCATTCGTCGCGACTCGCGATCTTGACGGGGCACACATAGACAATACTTAAGTACTTACTCGTGAGCACGTGCTGACATGTTCGACTTTATATATTTTTTTCCAGCTTCACGCTGTATCCCGCATGTAGCGGGGTAGGTAAGAGAAGACTAGTACCACACCACTGCCCACCTTCCGCCGAATTCTGGAGGCATTGCATGTTAAGTGCCTGAACTCCATGTCGCACTTTATCTCGATAGGAGAGCGAAATAATGAAAAAAATAAATATGTTAGTCCCTCGAGAGGAAATCGATCCTACAACTTGTCGCGTTTAAAATCATACCTTGCGCTCCTACGCCACGGCTGGCCTTTTTATATATATATATATACCCAAACATAGTATATGACTTATATATATGTATTCTAATCACTAGATAATGGAAACGATAATGCTTTTACCACAATACTATTGACTCATAATTTAATTATTCTATTTCATATCAGCCGTGTTAAAGGAATTTACCTAGTTTTCAATTTTATTTAATAGCTTCTATATTTATATCCTAATAATTATCGAAAGACTTGATAATGATATCGAGGCCGTCGTGACGCAGTGGCACAAGCGTATGGCTGAAGAAACGATGGTTGTGGGTTCGATTCTCACTCGGGGAAAATATAAAATGTATAATAATTACATTTTCAACGCAAGGAAAATTCAGCGACTGCTATATGTGGGAAAATGGGTGACTGTTATGTGTGGGATAATGCGTAAAGCTATTTATAGCTTTTTTTATTTGAAAACGAAGTTAATATTTTTTAATTTGTCATATAATATTATACCTTATAATATAACTTGTTCACATTATCAGTAAGCATAAAAGAGAATGAAACAAATATTCACCTGGACGGTATTACAACAAAAGTAAATTTCGTTTTCTTTTTAACAATGTCTGTCTTCGTGAGCAAACAGCAAACAACGCGAAAAAGAACCCAAGGACCAAACTCGAAGGCAAACTAAGCTTAACAAGAGAAAAAAAACGATTGTATGGGAAAGACACTCGAGTCTGACATAGATAGTTGCACAGATCCACCTACGTAGAGACCACGGTTAACGCAGTATTCTTATGGGGCCGTTCTTACGTGACTTTGTCGTATCTAAAATATAATCTAACAAATTGTATGGCACACCGCGTCTCATAACCAATATTAGATTTAATACCAGGTTATATTCTAGTGGTTTGTGGTGGTTTGAGCGAGCTCCTCGAGTATTTACATTGACATGTTTTTTGTCCCGTGGTTAACAAGGCGACGCCATTGTACTCGACCGCGTATTATTGATATTGTCAATAGAGGATTATTGTGTTCCTGATTAATTACTTACTATTTCCGAAAGTGATGCCTTTTTTGTTTGTTTTACATTTGTATGAACTTTTGTTTTAAAGAAGATTCGTAAAATGTTAAAGATGCTTTGTTTTTGTTGGTGGAATCTGGAATAACGTAGAACATCGTGATTTATTTTTATTTTAGATATTTGAAAAAATAATTAACAACATTTTAAATATAAAATTATTTGAACCAACTACTACCACACAGTCAACGTACCTACCAACTATGTTTAGTTTATTTATTAAATAAAAAAATAATAAGATTTTAAAAATCTTTCATATTACATACGAATGTTTCTCATTTAAGTGTTTTTTATCGTGAAAAGTCATTTGTAATTAGCCGATGTAGTGGCTTTTCCGGTAGGCAATTGTCTCGAACAGATTGCACAACTAATTTAGTTTTTATTGAGACCCTTAAATATAGAAACCAGATAAGTAATAATGGCTAATTGGGAGACACGAATGCTTTTATTAAAAAAACTAACCGTGTGTTGAATATAGAGGGCTGTATTAAAGGTGGAATTGTATCTTTGTAACACTCGCCGCCTTGTATTCGCTAAAACGAACCATTTGTAGGCACATTCGTTGTATAGCAACGAATAAAGCATTAAAATTGGTTAAAGATGATAGTGAAATAAAAAAAAACATCCGCCGATTGTTTCGAAGGTGAGTCACGGATTTCCCAAATTTTCGCGAAGACACGTCATGGAAAAGCGTCTGAAAGCCTACAAAAGCGGTGTCGAATCTCAGAACCAATTATCTATTACTCACGCCAGAGGAAATGTAGGTGGAGTGTTTGATTCCGTTTTAGTTTACGTTGATATGTGTACCGGTAGTACACACTTAATCGCAATTATGTTTTCTGACGTAATATTATCGATATTTTAGTTGCAATTATATTATTATATTTTTAATTATTATATTATATTTTTAATACTAGTATCCATTCACTGGTACAATATATCACTGGTTATTACTATTTTTATCACTATCAAAAACAAAAATTGTATCTGTATATGATCTATCTTCACGAAGAGGATATGCTTCAGGTATTATGAAATATAAATATATACTGTACATCAAAATTTAAGGCTCCAGTTCCAAAACTCATATAGCTTTGCCAATATATTTAAATATGTTTTAAGTCTAATATTAACAAACATAGTTTCAGGTAATTTAAGTTTACCGTATCCTAAACGCGGCTTCCGCAGCAATCGTTTCTGTCTTTCGAGTCTTTATTATTGTTCTCGCCGCAATATAAATCATACCCGAGCGAACTTACACTTTACCCTCAACGCCACAGACTATACAGCTGTCAACAAATATCTAAGGAAATATTGCAGTGTTCTAATAGTTTAGGAAGCATAATCATAGGCTGCGTCCATTTACAAAGTTTGTGGTGCGCAAGAAATTAAGGTTAAACTTGATGGTACGGGGTCAAGTTGGTGTGAGTTTAGTATTTTATAACAATAGAGTATTAGCTTACTGCATTTTAATAATATATACAAATTTAACTTTATATAAGATTTTTTTAAAAGGTATGTAAAAGTGTTATCATTTCAGCATTCGATCACTGTTCTGACGTTATTTTATTAAAGTAAGTTGCATTTTCCTCGATCAATATACGACAAAATATAAACTGTTAATTAATAAATAGATTTAAATCCATAGAAATTAATTCACTTACTTTTTGTATAGTAACGCATCCCAACGGAATATCCGCTGCAGCAGGTGCAATTTTGGCACATGTTTATTTTTTTATGTTATCACAGATAATATCAATCTTTGGTACAAATGTCACGTGTCAATCTCACTCACTATTACAACAATAAGCACTGGCACATTGCCGTAATGAACAAAAATAAAATATCCTAATCTAAGGTTCAATTTAAAAATCGAACTAAATGACAGCTACCGCTCGTTTCGCGTTCAGGCTTGGCGGTTACGTTCAGCTGGCCGCGTTACGTGTAATGTGTGTCCTGAACGGATTTCCACGGCTTTTATGTAGTTCGCCGGCGCTCCCGTGATAAAGGGTGCAAAAAACCGATTGTTAGCAGGAGGGCCCGCCATTACGTCACGGACGACGTCGCGCGCGTTCAGGACGCAAACGCGCAGATGCTCTTGCGCAATACGCTGTTCAAACAAATAGCATGTGGTCCTTAGCCGGATCCTGGAGCGGTGTGAGAATTGATGGTGTCACTTATCGTTCTCAAATGTATGAGGTGAGTTAATTAAATTACTTTTATATTTACGAGAATAATATCATATATATAAGAAATGTACTCAAATTGACTAAAAGTAAAACCTAAGGTAATTACTTTATAAATTAATTGATTATTTTGCATTTCATAATCTGTTTATAACATTTCTATGTAAGCGAGAGTTTAGATGTTGTTGTAATATTAAGATTTAAAAATAATAGTTTTTAAAAATAGATCAAAATGAAGGCTTATTTATTCAATTTTCAATGCTAAATATGTTTTGTTTATATTCGTATTTTATTTGATTAAGAGATGGTCATTGTTTTCAAGAGATGCTTGAAAGCCTACTTCAGATAATATAGGAATTTAGTTTAATCAAAAATAAACGTTTATCTGACGTCTATACAATTCTACTGGCATAGATTTAAGGACAGAATAAAAAGGCTGAATTATTTATTACAAAAAAAATAAAATAAAATGGAGATGTCCTTATTTTTTCTTTGGCTAATGTTAGAACAGAATATGTGTAATACAATATAACGCCATTATGGAAAGCAGCAGCAGCAGCTTAAAATAGAATTCAGCCAGCTATTCCATTTGCAATTTCAGCGGGGGTGTAGCTTACTAAGTCTTCCCGCCTCCGCGAGAGTCCGCCTCTTAATTTAATCCCGAAATAGTCTCATATGATTGGTCACTCAATATAAGTTCTTCGCCTATTACATGCGGCA
>DWNA01001289.1:0-15402 GCA_018249835.1 Heliconius besckei | reverse complement strand
TCGTGATGCAGGACATGAGAGCCAATGGTCTAACCACCGAGGACGCAAAAGACCGTGCAAAGTGGAGTAGGTTGAGTAGGAGGGCAGACCCTGGCAATAGCCGGGATTAATGCCAGGAGGAAGAAGGAGAAGATACTTTATACCCTATAAACCTTTATCAAAAATGGTTCAACCTTTACAAAAAACAAAAGAATCAATAATTTCTGAGATTTCCATTTCCGCATTCATCCACATCCAAGCTACGTTTATTATTTACGTATAGATTGTTTTCATTTCATCGGTCTCTTGTAATTAGCAACTTTCGTAACCCGCGTATCTTTTTCTATAACGAACAATTATAACTGTTCATACTTCGTTCTCTCACATACCGCTAATATGTGTCGAGAAAAAAATATATAGTGTTTTATTTTGACTTTAAGTACGTTCAGGTTGATTTAAGAAAGTTACTACAGTACCTGTAACACCATCTACATATATTAGATTTAGAAAGTCTACAGTACAAAACACTGAAACTTATCCTATTTTTGTTTTTAATTGAAATGCATATACCTGGAAGCAATTTTCAAATAAAAATTGGTGTGCATGTTCAATGTTTACATAAGAAACATGAGAAAATATGTTTTTACAGAATACAATGCTAGGTAATCTAGACCAGAAGTGGTTGTCAACGGTAATGGAAAATATTACAATTTCAACTGTATTTTTTAATAGTAAGCAAATTGCGTATCACTTCCTATGTCTTGTATTTCATTATTATATTATAATTTTCCTGAGTTTCCTTATCTACCAGATGGATAGTCCACCAGCACTGTAGGCAGTTGCTCCTGAACCTACTGGTGGCTGTAGCTGCTCACCACGATCACCTGACGGTGGCGAGAGTGCTCTTGGCCGCCAGATCTGCCCAACTCGGCCTGGGTCTACCACCGCCACCATTGCCATTGGTACCGCATAATTTTACTGGTAAGTATTCAGAAGTTTTTCCTTTTTAGGTAATTTTAAAATGGTTTAAATTTAGTAGTGGTAGATATGTGATTGAAGATAATTGATGTGTTGCTGTAATATATTTATGGTTATTTCTGCTTAGAATATACTGCAATTGGTCTTTGTAAATACCCATTTTTGAACTTTGATTTGAACCCAATAGTCATAAAAAAGAGAGTAACTTAAAAGACGATACAAGTAACCTTGTTGCACTAAATTGATATTTCATCGAGAATATTCGGTAGTAAAAGTCTATATCGCCTAGTAATATGTTTAGCTTTTAATTTAATACTTCGTAAAAGGAAGGGACTAAAAACATTGACGTACCTTTGATCCTGACACCTTTAAGGTCAATTGAAACTCATTAAGTTATAAAACGATGACATATCGATTGTTAGTAAGTTATTTTACTTAAATTTTGCCACGTAAAGTATATGTATATTATTCTTGTGTATGTGTGCTTGTTACCCCATCCGTTCTAAGTGGCTGATCTGATTTGGATGAAATTTTGTATATTTATTTTATATGCTTCCTGTATAGTTATAAATTCAATTGAATTCAGTATATCGTGTATTAGTATATTTTAATATACCATATTAACTATAGGAAATCGGAAAATACCAAATACCAATTTCTTCTAATATGTATGTGTTTTTCCGTTAGAACCAGATGCGGTTTTCGACAATTTTCCCCAGTGCGGTCATTCACCGCGCTCTCATGTACGCTCACTATTTTCTGATCCTCAAGTTACACCGGAAGGTAATGTTTTTTTTTGTCGCTCTTGTCTTTTTTAAAACAGCTTATGGCATAAGGACACTGTGGAACGTAGAAATAAGTCTCCAAAAACGATATGAATACTGATACACATCTTTGCCATACCACCATGTCATTCACCATAATAAACGTAAATTAATTACTTTTCCACCAGGTGAAACAGACAACTACCCATCTCTCCCAGTGATAGTGACAGGGGACGCGGAACCTGAAACTGAAGTGGAAACGGAAGCCCCACCCGCGGAACTCCCGGTGGCCGACGCCATCAAATCCATGGTGCAGTTCCTGGCCAGTCGTCCCACTCACATGGCATTGTGGCAGTATGAAGACATTACTGCTAAAGGTTAGTAATAGTAACTAATCGTAACTAATCGGACTTTTTGCAACGTACAATAACTTCGTTTGAAATTTTTTAAATAAATTGTATTATGTGTGGCGGAACCCCACGCCGTGTCTTCGCATGTTCTTCTCATAAATACAAATTAAACTAAGGCTAAATGATGGCTGTATGAGTGTTTTGGTGATGGTTTTGGATAGAATGTACCTACTTAAAACATGTTCATTTCCCCACTGTACAAAGACCAACTCCGGTTTTGCGTTCCGCCAGTTAACATGAAATGTAATAAAATTTGGCGGAAACTTGAGAATGAGTTCTAACCCTGTTTTACGGTTCACGCTATATCCCGCACAAAAAGTATCAGAGAATCTGTAAACCTAGACTTAAAACACGCCGTTCCCAAAAAGACACTTCCGTTGCCCACTTTCCTCCGACTTCTCGAGGCATTGCTTGTTGAGTGGCGGAACTCGACGCGAATTGCCTCATTACCAGAGGAGGAAATTAAGATTTTTAATATAACTTTCCCCTGAATGGAAATCGAATCAGTGAGCCAGTTTTTGATTGTACACAATTGCAAGCATTCTAAAGTCCACGCGCGGGCATGGGTTATATACCACGTCCGGAATGCAACTCTAACAACAGGTATAGTGGGTTACATCGGAAAGATGAATATGATGTCATTTAGCCTGTATATAGCCTTCCTTGATAAATGGACTGTCTAACAGAACAAAAAAAGATTTTTCAATTAGAAGCATTAGTTAAATTAAATTTCAGCGATTGGCAATAAAAAATGTAGGAACATCAAATTATTAGCATAACCCTTTTTCAAATTATTTACGATAATTAACCATACTTTTAACATAACTTCATTAGTGGCACAACAAAACGCTGCGCATTGACTTTTTTTATTATCTTGCCTTATATATGCCCATGTGTATATCAATCAATTAAAAAAAATCTTGTGGAACTGATTTAACGTTACAATTTACTTGAAATTTTGCACGTGTGTGCGAATCCGATAATAATACAATATTTTCGTAGCATGCACCTGTTGTCTGTGTTGGACGACCAGAACAATGACGCGAATAGGCCCAATCTAATAATGTTTTGTAAACATTTGTGATATGTAATAAAGTGACCCATTTCTCCGTCCAGTGTGGAGTCTCCGTAGCTGTCAACAGATGGCAACACTCTTGCGGCACACTCTCCGTATATTCAGAGAGTCACTACCACACGCTCTAATATCTGAGAGATGGGCCCAAACAGCTCTACAGTTAGGATTGTCTTGCCCTTCTAGACATTATGCTGGTAGATCCCTTCAAGTAAGTTTCTTGTTTCTTTAGTTTTTTCTAATTATTTTATTAGTTTATTTTTATATCTTGGGTTGTTTTTTTAAACTATATAAAATTTCAAAATAAATACACATTCATTCAATTTGTCTTCGTTTATTGTTTCCATAATTTTATTTAAACTTAATATAATGGATAATATTACGGGAACATTGCAAAATTGTATAATAAATAGAGTCCTTTAAGACTTTCTCTGTGTTGTATAGTTTATCATAATTCCTCTTTTTCATGGTTTAATTATAAAAAAATTATAAAAAATTAAAATATATATCTCTCCTTAGGTATTCCGTTTCATCGGTGTCGCAATGACAGGCCGTATGGTGTCAGACATTCTCTCACGTCTAGTAGAGACTGTAGCAGAACAAGGGGAGGACATGCAGGGTTATGTCACGGAACTACTCTTGACACTCGAAGCGGCTGTCGATTCGCTGGAATCGAACTTCCGGCCCCTAGACTATATGAGAGATATATTCAAAAGTACCCCGAATTTGAATAACAAGGATGGACAGCATCAGCCCAATGGAAATGTTTATAGTGCTGGTTAGTTCTTATTTGTTATTTTTTATTATTAATAATAATATAACCGATTATAACGTAGCAACGAATCATCGTTGCATTACCATGGACGTGTTAAAATAAAAGTAAATATCAACATACACTACATAAGTATCAAGAATTATTTTATGTGACTCTTTCATCTGAAATAAATTAGGAATACTAAAAAATACACAGTAATGGGTACCATTCCCATATGGAAGATACAAAATACCGTATTGAAATCTATCATTCAATAATGTAATATGAAAAACCTTTTTTTTAAATAGACTAATTTTTAGAGAATTGCCTCATTGTCTCCAAGGTAAAAGATCGCCGGGCGTCTGCGTGGGCTGCGTGAGTAACCACACGCGCAGTACCAGCTACTCCGTATCGTACTGCATGAGGAAGAACGCACCCGCGTCAGCTGACAAACCAACACATGGTAATATATAAAAATAAATATATGTCATTATTTATTCATAATACTAATATGATAAAGATAAATATAAACAAGCCTTAAGTATCATACAATCTATTATAGAAGATTTGATGATTAAATAAATGAAATAATTCGATTATGATTTAATTTGATGCTTAATAAACGTGACAATAAAACAATTACATTTGTTTTAAATTTAAATATTTCCGCTTAAGTTTTAGTTTTTGAACTTAAGTTTTCTTTAGTTGCACCTTTTGAAAAATGATAATACATTTAAAAAAATTATATTTTAGGATAAAAAACATTAATAATATTTTTACTTAATAGAACCTCGTACAAGACCATGTGATTCATCCAAAGGCGCCTGTTCCAATTTATGTCGATCTAGATCTGCACAATCCCTCAAGTTGTTAGGAGATACTGCTACACAGGTGACTGTACACATTTATGTACATTTAAAAAAAAAAGAAGTCATTTGTGGAATTTGACCTATCAGATTTTGATATATTTTTTAACGTGAATATAAGAGGCCACAGAGATATAGCTTGGTTCCCTGTAAAATGTTTATTATTAATAAAGCAATTACAAATTGTACTTACTATTATTAAAATAATTTTAAAAAATAAATTAAAAAGAAAGATTAATTTATTTTATTTGTCCCAAAATAGTGGATTAAGGATGGTCTAATCCAGTTTTTAATTTTATTTAACCAGGATTTTTTTCTTTAACAGGATGATAAACTGACAATATTAGCCACTCTCTTCTGGGTGGGAGCTTCCCTTCTAGAATCGGACTATGAACACGAGTTTCTCCTAGGAGTTAGATTATTATCTAGAGTTATGTCTAGACTGCCCTTAGACAGGCCGGATGCAAGGGAGAGGCTAGACCGAACTCAGGCCCATGGGGTTCATGCGCCATCGTCGTTACATTCACTTTTATTAAAGGTAAATTGAAACAAGCGTATAAGAATTTCGAAGTAGTTTGATTTGAAGGTATGGCTTAATGGTCAGAGTTTTCAAAAAAAAGTTGATATTTTGTATGGATATTATTTGTTTTTTTTTTTCTTCAGTTCTTTTTTAAATTTCTGAGTGTATAATTATTGCCATATTAGTTCAAAGAGTGGGGTATGATTCAAATTATCTATATATACAAAAATATATAATTTATAGTATATAAACTATAATATATAGTAATGTACACTTTTCGTTGCACCACTTAACGTGCAAAGTATCCAAGATAAGCGACAAATTGTACATAAGAGTATCTTGTCAATATTTTTTCTTGACCTATACAGAAATATGAGAGATATGTCTGGAAAACAGGGAACAAAGTGTCTTGACACTAGATTTCCTCTGCATATTCTGTTATATGGGAACAAGCGCGAAAGTAAAATAATTTATTCAACCAACCAAAATATGTATAACTGATTCAAATTCATTCACTTCTAGGGCTGTACTCACCCCAATACATACGAACCGGTTGTAGGCGTATTAGTCGATGTTATACCACTGTTGGAACTGCCGGTAATCGATCCTACACAATCGTTGGCCTTCCCTATGACAGTGGTAGCTTTGTTACCGTACATGCTACTACACTATGAGGATGCTAACGAATTGTGTGTAAGAGCCGCTTGTCATATAGCTCAGGTGAGTTTAAATATATTTTTTATACGCTTCTATACATTACACTAGTGGGCGCGCGCAGCTTCGCCTGCGTATTTGCACCCTTAGGGGTGAATACTAAAAATACCACGAAACAGGTGTTCAATGAAATATGTTTAAGAGTCTGAATTTATATTTTTATAAAAAACGGTGGACTATTTAAAGATTTTTCCATACAAACTTTCAACCCCTTATTTGCATCCTTAGGGGATGAATTCAAAAAAACACAAAACACGTGTTCAATGAAATATTTTTAAGAATCTGAATTTAAAATTTTATAAAAAACGGTGCCGATTTAAAATAAATCCATACAACCTTTCAATACCTATTTCATCCCTTTAGAGTTAAATTTTTTAAAAATCCCTTCTAAGTGGATGTCGAGATTACGAAAATAAACATGTTCTTTTAAATATATAGATGATTTCCATTAGACGTGGGTTCAAATCTCGCTACGTAAAAAATATTTTTATACGTTTCCTAAAAAAGAATACTATGTTGAAATTTAAATTAAAACATAAGAATTCATATACCTATTTCGAAAATCACAAATGAAAGTCATGCTAAATTATATTTTTTTATGATAAATAAGCGAATGATAATTTTAAAGATATTGATAAACTAAGACTTACCATTTCGGAATCCAGATTAAATGCGCCAACTTTTAAAGCTACTTGCAAAAACAGTGTAGTACATTTTTTTTATAGTACAGTCGGTTAAAGTTGGGTGTACTAAATATTTTGAATTTAATGTTTGGCAAAAACACGGCATTTTATTGAAAACTGATGCAGGTATGTTTCAATATTAAACTGTAATTCACAGAAGGGTTACTCATGATTACATTACAGAAAAAAAAGAAAAAAAAAGAGTAATATTTGTAGTCTTAGGACTTAAAAAATCATCACAGAGTGTCGGGTTTTCCGATATTTTTTTTAAATCAATATAATATGAAAAATACATGACACAGATTTTTTAATATTTTTCTCATAACTGTCACAACTTGGTCTATCACCTGTTTTCGTTTTATCGTTGACTCCTGGGACAGCCTGTAAATGTGTATGTAAATAATATGTATGTAGGTACTGTTGCCAACATTGTTGTTTTGTTAAAAATGTAGCTTGTTAGGTACTAGCGTTGTTATTTAACTGGTGAAATTATAATTCCTTTTTTTTAAATAAATTTATTTGCACAACTTGGCACTTCTAGTCATTGGAAAATATTATGTCATTGCTTATTGATTTTCTCAAGAACAATTTAATTTATATCTAATTCCCACTTTTTTCTCCAGTTTACAGCGGAAAAGAGTAAGAAACTAGAAAACTTAGGTACAGTGATGACTTTATATTCAAGAAGAACATTCAGTAAGGAAAGCTTCCAATGGACCAAATGCGTGGTGAAGTATCTATGGGACACTTATTCTCATATGTCGTTGCAAATGTTAGCTTTTTTGGTGGAAGTATTGGAAAAGGTAAGAATTCTATAGCTGTCTCTTTCTTTGGTACTTATTGAGTTTCTTTTTGTTTTAGTATGAACTGAAGCTTTGCCAGACTATATTGCAATGAATGATCGCCAGGCTTGATGCGGTTAGACGCAAACGTATTTTAATATGAAAAATAAAATAAAATTAAATGAAAACGTACAACACGAATCCACTTCAGTTTATTTACTTTGGTGGTGATTTTTATTTTATATATAATAAAAATCACCGATTTCCATTTGAGAGAATATTTATTCTTAAAATAATTTATCGTTTTTTTTCTTGAGGCCGTCGTGGCGCAGGGGCATAAGGGTATGACTGTAACACGACTACGGCGTGCTTATACTACTTATTTTATTTTCCAAAATAATTCCTTTTTCCCGTCACCAGGGTGCAGTAAATCTTCAGCTACCAGTGTTATCAATTCTCCACTGTATGTTGTATTATGTGGAGTTAAACGCGCCCGCAGCTCAGGCTGTCAACGCGGATTTACTTAGAGCTGTCGCTAAGTTTATCGATGTGAGTAGATTTTTTGTGTTTTCTATGTATGTAAGAAGATCTTAAACGTGACGTTCGGGTGATGTCCTGTAGTGTTTCGGTAAACAGAAAGGATTGTATTTTTTTTTTGTTTCCCAAAATATTGATTTAAGTGGAGGGTAGTATTTTAGACGTTTGCCTTTTCTCGTTACTAACAATAAAGATGTCTGAATATAAAAAATGTGTGAAGATAATACAAATATTATATATTTATACTTCATTCAATTTTTCCCGAACCGGACTAAATGATGGTTTAAGTGTGGTTCTTGTATATTATTTAGCTTATTAATGACAATTAAATGTTCTCCTTAAAAGTAACATTGCTTTTAAAAAGTATAAATTAAATCATTTATGTTCTGTCGACATTATACCTACCTCTTTCACACTATACTATTTATTACCAAATGGTTTTCTTTACTTACATAAGAGATGGCCAAATAAATAAAATTTATAACAACGTAGGTTATTTTATTTTTGTATATATTTATAAGTTTATATTAATATATATATATTTTATTTCCCTATACAGCAAGATGGCAATAACTACAAGGAAGCAATGAAAATATTAAAACTAGTTGTAACAAGATGTTCAACGTTAGTTGTACCCCCACATTGGGAACATACATCGTCCATATTAGATACGGATTTACATGGGAAAAAGGTAATTACTTGTGTAATTAACATACAATATCTAAGCTTATTTGTTTATTTAAATTTTATTTATTTATCACATACATAAGTATACTATTCTAAAGCCTCATTGGCACTTTAATAACCAGAAATAAACAACCATACAAAATTAACTACGAAAAATACCACCCGCAAACGTGTATTTGAAATAAATTAACATGACAATAAATTAATAATATTTTGGTATTAATTATTTTAATTATCTCGCTATGGTTCCGGAACAGGACAAAGTGGGGCGTTGAGTCCTGACACTCAACATGTAATGTCTCGAAAATTGTATGGTAGGTAAGGAAGGGAGCAGTTTTAACGTTATGCCTACACTGCTAAGGAAAAAATCGTGAATCGTTTACTAAAATCATTAAAATGCATTTCTCATATGAATAAATTAAAACCATTTGTTCCAGGAGTTACCAGGACGTACAATGGATTTTACATTCGATCTATCACAGACGCCCGTAATCGGCCGTAAATATCTGCCTAAGGGTGGAAGTCAACCTGCGACCGGGCCTAGTTCTTTGTCTAACGCGTCTAGTGCTACCCCAGATAAAGGTATTTCTTTTTTGGTTATAATCTGGATCTAGAGGTTTTGTATTTTATTTTAATAATTTATTTAGAAAAAAACACAGTTTAAATTGGTTGGTTTAATATTTTTAACTTAAATAATCAAAATAAATTGAAATCGGCTTCACACTGTATCCGGCACACCTCAGGGTAGGCAGAAGGAACCCACTGTTAAGACACTCCGTTCCCCAATCCTAATTCAAAAATAATAATCACGAACATTTTCTGATGATTGCGCATTGCCATTGGATGTGACTGCTACGGTTGTGGGTTTGATTCTCACTCTGAGTAATGAATATCTTAATTTCCTCGCTGTTGTAACAACAAAGAACGTTATGTTGAGTTCCGCCAGTCAATACGCAATGTTTCGAAAATTGGACAGAATGTGGGAAATGGAGTGTATAACTCTAGGTTCCCTTGCTACTGCTTACACTGCCTGTTTCTATAATAGTTCTTATGATTAGCGTGAATATATTTTTATTATATAACAGAATAACATGATTAACATAATTATTATTTTCTCAAAAGCAGGCTCTTCGACGTCAGGCTCAGCGTCCACGGTGGTGGGCGCGGAGAGCGGAGTGACTCTACCGCACAGTGCCGCGTCGCCGCGACGCTCCCTCTCGCTCTCGCCAGCTGACGCGCTAGCCTCGGGATGGAAGAGACCATGGATGTCACAGGTAAGGGAACAAAATTGAGTTAATTGGATCTATTGTTAGGGAATATGGTAAATAAAGTTGGGAATTTTATTTTTATAGTCGTTTAACTTTTCTGCTGTGATATAAAAATTTAGAATGCATACTACAACCTCCAGATAATTAACCCAATAGAAAATTTACAAGTTATTAGATAAAAAAAGGTTTAATATGTCATCGTTCTAGTAAAACAATTTTTAAGAATTTAGCGCGAAAAATATTCCCAAAGACGGTCATCGGTGTGTATCAAAACCACAACCATCAGTCAAAATAAGTATAATAATAGTTAAGGTGACATTTAATACTTCTATGATACCGTATAATAGACAAAATTGTAAAATTTGGCAAATTAGAAATTATTCTTTATTATTATTTTTTTATTTTCTAATTCTTCATATTTCATAACAGAGCCGTGTCCGTGAATGTCTCGTCAACCTCCTGACTACTTGTGGCCAAAGAGTCGGTCTACCAAAGAGCCCATCTGTAAGTAGAAATTATATATCTTAAATATGTAAATTTTATTTAATAATAATTACATTTTTTATATCATAGAATGATTTGTAAAAAGCATGTTTGTACCTAGACTTGTTTATGCCGGATAATGTACAGTAAATCTTGTTTTAAAAAACTTTTCGCTATACTGTCAAAATTTTGTTTAAATTTGAGCTAAAAAAGCGAAACGCTTTACGCTTTTTTTAGGTTTATTACTGATATTAATTTTAATATTAGGTAAAAAAATATATTAAATTGGAATTGTTCAGGAAATAATATTAACATTTCTATTCATGGCTGACATAGGACGATTTAATTACCACTTTATGTTCAAAGGTAACGCTACATATATTAAATAATGCTTTCGCACGCTATGTTGGAGGCTCAAATAGATACAGAGTCATACTATCACAAAATCAACTCAAAAATAATGTTTTGGGTAAAGAATCGTGTTTACATTTACATAGCTTTACGCTTCTCATATAATAAAATAATCGTGTTGTCATAAATTACTCGTCAGTCTCATTGTGCTGGTTGTTTCTTTGATAAATCTGATTACATTCAATAAAAACTAATTAACGTCTATAAAAATGTGTGAAATGGAGGATTTTAAAGTTACGCCCAGTACACTATATGTAACATGTCATTCATACCGAAAATATCACAATATTTAATTTGCATAGTCGCTTTGTGTTAAATCCACTGTGTAGCTAATTCGTAGCTCCTCCGAAGTAAGTATAGAATATGGGTAGATAAATAATTAATAACATTTAAAATGGATTAAAAATAGCTTTTCTGAGATAGTTTAAGAGGCGGTAGATACAATATGGTAATTTAAAATTAAAGTAATATATAAGTACATATAAACTATATTTATAGTTTCATAGTGACTTATTTCACAATGCAATACTGTAACGCACATATTAATCCATACAGCACAGAATATTTTATAAAGTACAAAGTCAACATTTCCTAAATTCACAATTATTAATATTTATACTTATCGGAATTACAAAACACGAATTCTAATTCTTTACATTTTCCAAAGTGAGATCTTTAAAATTACGAAATCAATATTTTCATTAAAAATATAAAAAGTTAAGTATAAAAATTGACTATACAATATATTAAGGACCAGATATTAATAGGATCTAACTATATACTATTCATACTCTTAATACATAATTATGTATAAATTTGCCACAATTCTACCAACAACAACTTTACAGGTGATCTTCAGTCAAAGCTCAGAGTTATTGGAACGAGAGTCGTCCATGGCGTCGTCTTTGGAGGAAGTTTCTGGAACTCCCGGGAATGAGCCGTCCGGTGGAGCTCCTCCCACTGATCATTTTGGAGTGTTCAAAGATTTTGACTTTTTGGAATATGAGAGTGAGAGTATTGAGGTTGGTTTCGTTTTGTATTTATATTTTGTAATTTTGTTATTTGGTTATAATTTGAAAAAGACCCTTTTCCATTATTTGCAGACTTAAGCAAAAAGAATATAGTAATGAATTATACACATTTTTAGTTTCACAATAATTGCCACTTATTGTGCATACGACTGGAAAATTTGTTTCTGTACTATTTACTATTTACGTAAATATGTACTATTTACGTAATTTATTAATA
The DNA here is from genome assembly GCA_018249835.1 of Heliconius besckei. Classification (NCBI taxonomy): domain Eukaryota; kingdom Metazoa; phylum Arthropoda; class Insecta; order Lepidoptera; family Nymphalidae; genus Heliconius; species Heliconius besckei. Next base: position 3,246 of record DWNA01001289.1, on the reverse strand, counting down.
TTTTTTCCCTAACAACATAAAAAAGATATTACAAGCGTATGACGATATACGATAGTCTGATAAGAACTTTTTGATATGATCAGAGCGCTCAGACGCTACACAAGAAGTGCCTTTTTCTATTTTTTTTTAGTTTCACGCTGTATCCCACATATCGCAGATTAGGCAGATGGAACCCAATGTTAAGATACTCCGTTATCCATAATATACTGCTTAATTTTTGAGACACTGCATGTTGAATGGCGGAATTCAACGCCGTGTCTTGGTACTAGAGTGAAGAAATGAAATTAATTCTCTATTTCTAGTATTATTTTATCTTTAGTGTTGAGTAACTTTTTTTTTCCTTATTTTCCTGTAGGGTGAGAGCTCAGACAATTTCAATTGGGGCGTGCGACGTCGTCTCCCCAGTGAGGAAAGGGAAGAGGGAGTACCTGAACGAAGTCCACCACCAAACAGATCACGAACCCACGACCACGCCGACCATAGACATACTAAGGTAAATGGAAATATTAGTTTTTATAATTCTGCTTCTTTTTTCTATGCTTTAACTTAAACTTAAACTTGTTGCTATATTATAACCAAATTATATAAAATGTTTACATGATTTGTAGCCTATGTGCTATTCTTGAAATAATATAGTAGGATATCACTACATGTATGAACGCCAGCTTGCTTGTGCGCATTCATTATTAAGCGCTTATCAGATATATATACATATGTACATACAAGTGTCACATCATGTTTTATTTTATATGTCCTCCACCTCCAGGGTGAAGACTCGTCAGATGAGGAAGGCGGGTGCGGGTGGGACGAAGGCGGGCGCGGTGATACAGGCGATGTGGACGCCGGCTCCGCGCACGAACTGGCTTTACGGGCACGCGCGCACTCACTGTCCAGTGCGTCGAGTGGGGAACCTGATGGTGAGTTAACCGCCTTAGGAATGAAATGCTTGCTTCATGAACTTCGGCTGCGATAACAGATAGATCGACGTGGTCAAATACCGAAAAAATGTTATATCAGCATTCTGACTCGAAAAAGAATTCTTTGTTTTGTACTTTTTTACCGGTTTAAGAATATTGGTTGTAGATTAAGGACCGGTTTACCGGTGCTTAGGTTACTTTGATCAAATAATCGAAAAAGTATCAAAATTGCTAAATTATTACCTTGATAATTATTGTTATATGAACGAGTATTTAATATTATTTAATAATAAATATAAATATTTTTGTTTTACTCTCTAAATTAGAACATCAGTATATTTTTTTACCTGCACATTGTTCCTTCATTTAAAAGAATTGAAAGAGGGAATACAGTGTTAAGACTCGAATCCCCACGAATCCCCAATTTTGAAGACATTGCGTGTTGAGTGGCGGGACTCTACTCCTCGCTTCTCGCTACTCCCTTTTTTCTAGAGCAAGGATTTAAAAATTATTAATGATAATTAATAATTAAATGTGAATCTGAGTCTGATGATCTGAATAATTTCCCCAAGAGAATCGAACCCACAGTGTGCTGTTACGCCACGACCTCTATATACTTTATTTACATGTAAACAGGTGAACGAGGTGACGTCACCCCAGTACCTGGAAGTACGCCACACGGCATACACCACATGGGCCACGTGGCCAGCGCCGGTATGGCGCGCGACGCGTGGCGCGTCTCCGTAGCATCGTTGTTGCGCCACGTGGCTCATCAGCCACCAATAGCGCTGGTCCATACATTGCATACTGTGCTGAAGGTAAGAGTGTGGCTTATTTTGTTTGTATTAAATTAAAACAGTTAAAACAGTAAAAACAGTTGAAGGTAGAAAGATATGTTTTGTGGTAGATATCTTGTTAATATTTTAACGTTTAAGTTAGCAGGATTTGAATCTGCGCCTATTGATACTTATCAAAACTACGTAGTATTTTACAAACACACACATTATAAAAGGAAGATATTATAATTTAGGAAAGTGTGTATATACTTATATAGTATGTACTTAAAATTGATAACACTCACACTACTCTAAAAGTATTATTAGCTGGCATCTCTTTCTGTTAAGTACGTCACACATAGTTAACGTAACGTAAGTTTTAACGCACACATACTTACATACGTGTGCCATAGTAGAATAATATACAGAACTTACTTGTGTTTGAACATTTTGAGAATCAAATATATTTGTTCCCATAACCATTTCAAAGATTTGTAATTTACAAGAAATCATTGTACATTCTTTGAATAGGCTTTTAATGATCAATTATAAACAAAATGAGTAACAGTAACTTTTAGTTAAATCACTTTCATTCTAAGTGTGCAATATGAATGTGTGTTCTAACTATTTATGGCATTATCCCTCAAAGAACATTTTAGACTACCAGTTGCAACGCCACCTGTTGCGAAACAGTAGTACCTAGGTACTTAGGTAGTTCAAAATGTCCACGCTAAGTCCTAGAAAACTTCATAGCTTAATTGCAAATGTATTATCAATATGCAATTTTTATAAAATGAATAAATTTTCATAACCAACCGTTATTTTGTACAGTAAGAAAAAAGACCCCCAATATCATTTATAAAGTAAAATTACTTTCTTTATATCCATCCATCAGCCTTTTAAGGTCCACTGCTGGACATAGGCCTCCCCCAAGGCTCGCCACTCCGTCCGCTCTTGCGCCCTTTGAATCCAGCGCGTTCCCGCTGTCTTCTTGAGATCGTCGGTCCACCTGGTTGGAGGGCGGCCTGTACTCCTTTTGCCGAGATGTGGTCGCCATTCGAGGACCTTTCTTTATATACCAAAAACTAATTTCAAATATTGTTTAAAATGTGTCATAGAAAAATTGATTATCGAGCAAATTATTGCACCGCATAAAGAAAATCAAAAATATTTTAAATTAATTTCAATATATTAGGTTCTTCTGAAGCGCATCTCAACGCCTTGATAGCGTCATACATAAAAAGATAGTTTTTAACGTAAATGGTCAGGATGATTATCATCTCAGAGCAAAATGGCAACCCATTTCGTATTATCTATATATATAATCCAAACCTATATTATAAATTCGAAAGTAACTCTGTCTGTCTGTCTGTCTGTCTTTTACGCAATCAGGCCCAACCGCTAATTTAGTTGTGATAAAATACCCATATAGAGATACTTGAGGGTCTTGGGATGAACATAGGATACTTTTTTTTCTCATATTTGTAATATTTTCGATATATACCAATATATTAAAATAATTAATTTGACATGCAATTTATTCCGCCATGTTA
>DWNA01001288.1:0-15415 GCA_018249835.1 Heliconius besckei | reverse complement strand
TATTTTCATAAGGATGAATATCAAAATGTCGCGGTAACGGTTGCGTAGCGACGCGACGGTTGTTATTAACATGGCAGAATAAATTGCTTGTCAAATTAGAAAGTACTTTAAAATATATTAGTTTATACGTGTAATGTAATTTTATATAGCCTATAGCACTTCTGAAGAATGCAGCTTTCATATAAAACAAAAACAAAGTAAATCGGACCAGTAGATCCAGATATCTTAGCGTTCAAACAAACAAACAAACAAACAAACTCTTCCGCTTTATTATATTAGTATAGATTATTGCAGTCCTGGAGCAAATTTTCTTGATTCAAAACTTGGGAAGGAAAGGGCCTTTCTATAAATGGTGAACTATTGACACATCAAAGATTTGTCGAGGATTTGGTAATATTGTCAATTTCTAAAAATAGTCTCCAATCTCCAATACACAAAAACTATAATAATGACTAACGACAATAACAGTATCGAATATGTCAATGAATACGTTTATTTGGGGCAACTAATATCAATATACCAAATGTCTAAGGAAATCGAGAGACGCATAAGCAATTTTTGGAACCGGTATTGGAGCTTCAAAGAAATATTGAAAAACAAACAAAGAGGGTTATCATGCCCCGGGCGCCACTCATAAAGGGGCGCCAAATAGTCCGCAAAACTAATCCGTAATTATTAAAAACGAGTACAACTTATTAAATTAAGCCGTTCGAAATTTTATTTATTTTATTTTGTCTTTAATTTTATCTTGAAAAGTACTAAATCGATTTTCATAAAACTTGTTCTGTTCTAAGCCCTATGTATATAGTCATATACCTAATTAAAATCAAAAAGAATCAGAATCTTAATGTGGCTGTAAGTTTCCGATTTATGGACAAACACCTACAAAATTTGTTACATGGGCTTGGACGCCTAAATCCTATATCTTATAAAACAAAGTCGCTTTTCGTGCTGTCTGAACTTTCTAACTCTTCTTCTTCTAAACCATCCAACGGATTTTGATGCGGTTTTCACCATTAGGTCGAGTATTTCTCATGGAAGGTTTATATATAGTTTATTATTTGTACATTCTTATGTAAATTAACATAAATACGATAAATGTGTATAAAGTCCTACCCGTTAAGACACTTTCGCGCATGCGCTGTTTTAATGGTAAGTACTACATGAAAATAATGTACTGGAGTATTGTTCCTTTTAATAAGATCTATAAAAAAGTCCGCGACGACATATTCGTATCTTTTAAGAATAACGTGTAATATTTTTTCTGTCTAAAAATAATAATTTCAATATATTTTTTATTGTGAGTCATATTTTTCCATAATGGTATAAATCCTTATCCTTTAAAATACTTTATTAATTTTCTACGTTAAACGAAGACAAAATTTGCTGTTTCTACAATACAGATAAAATACACTATTTCGAAATTGCGAATTTTTTTTGCGAACAGAAAAACGCATTTAATTGTTGACACATCAACTGTATGTTACTCAAGTTTCACTTATCCCTTACTCTCAGCATATACATAAGTATATTAGTTACGTTGGCCATTTAATGTAGATCAAAACTGTCTTTTACTGTTTTTCATTTTAATAAGTACTTTAGAAGTTGTTACAATATCAAAAAATCCTTGCTACGAAACGGCTCGCCACTCGCCATGCGCCCGCCGGCCTTATACGCATCAGTGGTAGAATGCTCGCCTGCCACGCGGGCGGCCCGGGTTCGATTCCCGGCCGATGTATTCTATTTAATTTTTCTCACAGGCAGCCACGTAGTGCTTGCTTTTCATCAGGGACAGCTCTAACCACAAGCTCGATGGCGCATGGCGAGTGGCGAGCTTTATAGGAACGAAGATTATATGCGTTTGCACGTATTGGATAATTGGAGTTGAATGTATTATTTCAGCGCGATATATTTGGTTTCATATTTTTCGTAGTAGTTATTAGTAGGCAGGTATATAGTAGTAGGTTATAGTTATTATAATTTCTTCCGTTTAAAAATAGTCATTTAACTATCTAAAAATAGTCATTTAAATATATTTTAATAAGTACTTGAAAAGATTAGCAGCACAGATTTAAAATTACGGTATCTACTAAAAAATCCTTGCTGTGTAAAACAATTGGAAAATCCTTATTGAAACTACAAAAATGCGGGTTGCATAAGGGTTTAATTAATTTTCTCATTATCTTAAGTGCTTTGTAAACATACATTATAAGAATAATCCAGTAATAAAAGCGGGCGAAGCCGCAAGAGGGTCGCTAGTATATGTCGCTAGTGTAGGTCGCTTCAACGATAACGCATTCGTACCTACAAACAAATACCCTCCTTTATTTGATATCGGTTAAAAATATATTAAGCCGAGTGAGACATCATGCTGATGAGACAACCTTGGAGTCTATAAAATAATGTGGTATTGTAGTTAAAACTCTAAGACGCGTAGAATAGCTTGTTTGTCTTATTAATATTCATGATTTTGGAAAACGCGAATTTAAATTTATTTCGCGAATGACAGACAGGTGGAGTTTGTTTGAGTTTATAATTAACTTTATAATTTTTAAATGGATACACACAGCAATGGCGCAGCGGCTGATTGTGTGTGTTTGTGTGTGTGGGTTCACAACGAGTCACATAAAAATGTGAGGTCAGTCGTGACGCAGGAGAAAGCGTGCCACTGTAAATGCGATAGGTTGTGGATAGTCTCTCCCGAATTAAGCGGAAAGTGGGAAACGGCAATATTATCTCAAAGGGAAGTCTTAACTCTTAACATTGCGTTCCCAGGTGCCCTCTACCTACATTGCTGTTCATGAACATAAAAAAATTGAGACGCAATCATAGTGGAAATAGATGACAAATTGTAACGCAAGAAAAAATGTATACGAACGGAAAAACCATATTTCATTTCCTTTTATTGTTATCTATCTATATAACAATAAAAGGAAATGGCTTCATTATTATCTATCTATATATATAAAATCGAAAGGTCACTCACTCATCACGGAATCTCAGAAACTACATGTGCTAGCTATTTGTATCTCAAATTTTGCATAGGAGTTAGTTATAGGACGTAGGTGCACGCTAAGACGGGACTTTGTAATATTCGACTTCTAAGGGGTTGTTTTTGGGGTTGAAAGTTTGTATGAAACTTAGTTACTACAAATGCTAGGAGTGGACGTCACTTATAAGACGTAGGTACTCATGGAGACAGAAATTAATAAAAACGTAGTTCACGCAGGCGAAGCCGCGGGCGGGCCGCTAGTTTATTATAAGAATAATTATAGTGTCGTGTGAAATGAACCATGTGTTCTGAAAATAGGGGTCGAAGGTTATGGGTTTGACTTCCTATTATGATATATGTTATCTGTATATTATATAGGTTAATTGATATATATTTTTGTATAGGCTATGGTAAACCTGCTATAGTCTGGCAAATATGTTATTGATAATGGGAAGCACGCGAGGCAAACTGCGCAGTTTACGTATGCGCAGAGAACGTTCGATTAGTGTTACCATGTTATGTTGTTTTACCCCACGCTTAGCAAATCACATTTACCTATACGATAATTAAAATATCTGATCATGTTTATGTTATAGTAAATTATACAAAACGAAAATTTTACGAGGATATGTAAATATCGAAAAATAATCAGCTGTTCCATACATTGTTGTCGAGAATAAAATCAAGACTAGCCCGAAAGTATAATATTTTTTTTTGTCAATAAATAATTAATTAATTCTAGGCTTCTGCTTATTTATCTAATGGCACATGATATTTATGTATATACTATATACACACTTATGTATATAGCTATATACTATGCAATATGGATAAAGAAATATGCGGCAATATTTAAATTTCTTAAAGATTATAAAAAAAAAAATATTGGGTAAATTATTTAAATAAATTTTGAGGTACAAAAAAAATTTGAGCGAGGTATCCCTTTGCCGTACAAGTTACTGTGCGTCAGTGTGAGCGCTACGTCCTTACAGGAAATTCGCACCCACACATCTTTATAGGTACAATCGAGCTCACACTATATTATTCAACCAAGAATATAATTAATTGTAAACAAAAATGCCTTTTACCGTTTTGATTGTTTGCTTTATTATTTGTAAATTTTTATTTTTTACTTTTTTTTATTGAATTTGGATTGAGAATATTTGTATGTGGTCCCATTATAATAATATCAATTCAGTTTTTTATTTAATTTTTCAATTTGGTTATCCATAACTTGATTTTGCATGTTGCTTAAGCTAACACACTAATTATTATAATATTACTAGATAAATATGCTCTATTACTCCATATATGATGCTATCATATGATATTATATTCATATTTCATAGTAATGAACTGATAGCGTTGCGCTCGACTGTACTGTAGCCCGGTCGCACCCCGCACCGATTCCCCGCGAGCCCTAACGGGGAATCGGTCCGGCGTGAGCGGGTGTCTATGTGCAGACATCAAAATACGCTTTCTGCGCAATTTGCCGCGCGTGCTTCCCATTATCAGTAACATGTTTGCCAGACTATACATGAAAAAATGTGAAGATGTAGATTACATATAACTTATCTTGGGGCCACCTTGGCTACAAGCACTGGCGTGTGTCTGAAAACGCGATAGTTGTGAGTTCAAATCTCACTCTGGGGAATTAATTATTAGTTATTAATATTTTAATTTCCTCGCTCTAGTAACAAGACAAAGCACGACGTTGAGGTACGCCACTTAGCAGGCAATTTCCCGACTGGGTGCGTAGGGAACGGAGTGTTTTAACACTATATTATCTCTGCCTTCCTTGCTAAACGTGGTATACAGAGTAAAGCTAAAGGAAAAAATTACCTTAATAAATGCTTATCGGGCGGCGTTGGCGTATGTCTGTATAACTCGGGCGGCGTCGCGGTGTGTCTGAACACGGAGTTGGCGCCGCTCTTCATCGCCTGCAACAACAGACCCTACCGTAGTGCGGGTGGTACACAGCGGTGTTTAGTTACGTTATGATATTATGAGTGTGAAGTTAGTTTGTAAGCTTAAGTGGATGGATGGATGAGAAGTGATTTGATTTATGATATGTTATTTATCTGTTCTTGGATCGAAAATGACGAATTATTAAAAAATTACAATTATAATATGCATCTATTATGTTTTTGAAATAAACTAATATTTCTCTTTCTTTGTCGTTCTATAATTGTATTCAATACAAATATTTCTTGGTTATTGTGGTTACAATTAATATTGTGGACAGTATATGAAATCTACAATAAAATGTTCAAATCAGTTCTCATTTCATACATATTTACACAATAATGGAATTGCAGATGGTACACAAAAGATAAATAAGTTTAACTTTGTTTCATTTTAACTTTTCAGTTAAGATTGTTAAATTAGTTTGTAACAAAGAAACATTAAAGCTTAAAATTAAAAAGCAGCATAATGATTTTACTGTGAACTTCTTGTTAATTAATTTTATAAACTTAACAAAAAAAAAACGAACTTTATATCTTTTTTTATATTATTATGGGTTCCAACACAGAATGTGTTACTTTTCTAATTATGATTAGAAAACACAACACAATTAAGAAAACTACTACTAAGTGTTTTCTTAATCTACTCAGCAAGATGACCAAATACAAATAATAAAGTAAAATAAATGAATGGTAGCTCTATATTATATCAGTACCAATTAACGATAGTTTATTAATTTTAATTATTTATCAATACAAAAAATTATAAAAAAAATGCTGTTTTTCATTATCAGTTGATAAAAAACCACAAATTATGATTACTATACAAAAATTGCAAAAAAGGTCAATGAACTTTTGACATTTGATACAAAATAGCCGCTTTTAGGCCCCCAATCGGTTAATTATAGATCACATGACTAAGCAGAACATAATGCGCTTTATATTGCTACTACAGAACTTCTTTGAGTTGATTCCAATGGATGTTATTTTTCTAATACGTGGAAGAGTATATGTCATCACTTGTTTTGGGGGAAATATATAAATATATTAAAAAAAACAAACTGCACACTAAAACCGTATGTTAATAATAATATAGATAAGCTTTAAAAATTTAGACTAAAAGTTGCGTATATTGTTCTTAATAAAAAATGCATCCAAGTGACTCATGTGCAAAGTATAAACATTTAGAAAAAAAAGCCTATTCTGCAATGCAATTTCATTGACAACAAGTATTTTATTGATAAAATTATTATTTTCTATCAAACCGGAAATAACATGTAGGTATAATTAACATGGACGGTTCTTTTATTACCTCTGTCATGGTATTTGCATTCATTTTATTTTAAATTAAATACGTAATTTCATAATAAGCGCAATCTATAAATTGTATTAAGGATATTTTTTATATAAAATTTATTTAAAACTTTATATTTAATTTACTTATTTGACACTTTTGTTTTTTAACGGCTAATATATAATTTCATAATAAATTCAATTCATGACGCAATCATAAATTCCTCTAATTAATTTCTTAAGAATTCAATACACAGACATACGTTATTTCTATTTTAATTGTGAATAAGGTAATGGTGACAAGTACAATACGATCGACGAGTCGTAGCCCGCTGCGTAGTTAGCTGTACTGATTTTAGAATGTTTCCATATGGAAACATTCTAAAATCAGATAATCGATCGATCGATTATCATCTTTCCTATAGGACAATGTCTAAAGAAAACCTAACGCCACGACAACCACAACTCATCAACCGTACTATAAGCTGATCTCTAACTACATTAGACCAAAACGAAACAGAAATATCCACAAAACCCTTACTTGCAAAGGGTCGGGGGGCGAAGGCGCCGGCACATGGTAGAGGTGAGGCGGAGGGGTGGGAGTGTGCCACGTGACGCCTCGCTCTGACGCCATGTGGGCCTGCGGGGCTCGGGCCAGGAGGTTCGCCACCTGTAACTGAAATTAGAGAGGATTGGAAATAGGTACTGGAGGCCGACGTGGCGCAGGGACACGGGGGTGTGACTGTAACGCGTCGATAGTGGGTTTGATTACCACTCGAAGGGATATTATTTATTAATATTTTCATTTCTTCGCTCTGGCACCAAGGCTTTTGCCTATATGGGCTTTTGCCCGGCGTTGAATTCCGCCACTTAACACGCAATGCCTCAGAAAAATCGGCGGGAAGTTCGGAACAGTGCGTCTCAACACTAGATTTCCCTCTCCTGTGGGATTATTTATTTTTTTGAATTACATAACAAGGGTTAGATCGGCCATCATGGCGTACAACCTCAGGAAATTCATTCAATTCAGCCTCCAGAATTCGACACAAAGTTGGGCACGGAGTATCTCAACACTGTGCTCCCTCTGCCTAGCCTGCTACATGCCGGATACAGCGTTGATAATTCATTGATTATCAAGGTAATTGATGAAGGTTCATAATATTTAATAATGCGTTATTATCAGATAATCAGATATCTTCGTCACATAAATGAAGTGTCCTAGCACTGGGTTCCCAGGTTCCCTTTGCTTGCTCTGCTATATGCGGTATACAGCGTGAAGCTAAATAAACAATATATTATCTAATGTATAATACATACTACAACATCTAAAACCTGCATTTAGCATATTTTTTTTATTAATTTACTTTCGAATTTTATTAGCTTCACGCTATATCCCTCCTGGACCGCTGTAGTCATAGCACCTAGCACAGGTACGCTTCTGTGTGCGGGCCTAATGTTAAGATATTCCGTTTCCTATTTTCCGCCTCTTTATGGAAGAATTACATGCTGAGTGGGAAAACCCATCGCCGCATTTTGCCTCCACCACAGAGCAAAGAAATACAATTTAATTTATTGGGAGTGGGAATCGAACCCAGAACCTGACGAGGTTACAGTCACACCCTTGTGCCCCTGCGCCACGACTGGCCTCAACATCCTTACTTTCGTTAAATTATCATAAAATCTAAAAAGTCTACTATAAAATTGTTTATTACGTATAATCGTTTCTTAATTAAGACAATAAGGAAATGAGAAGTCGTTAATCAAAATATATAGTGCTATAAAACTTTATTATGTACGAGTAGTTTCCTTTGGAAATGGCAATATTTTTGTTGTTCAGGCTAAGTACTTTTCTACAATGACGTACGAAAAAAGACATAATAAAAAAGTTGTATGAGTAATATTAGCACCTAGTATTTTATACTGGCAGTGTTCACTACCTATTTTTTTTCCCACTCATCATCATATATTATAGTAATGTCAGAACCCAGTGTTTTGACACTTCGTTCTCCGCTTTCAGACACTGTGTGTGTTGAGTGGTGGTCTACTATCTTGTTAGAAGCAATAAAATTTATGAAATTCACTCGAGCGGGGATCGAAGCTGCAAACAGCGATTTTACTTTCGGGATGGAGGTCCTTCTCCGGTAGGTTGGCTTCGAATATAATGTGAATATTATTTATAAAATTAATTTATCGTGTTTTTTTTTGTGTTTGAAATATTTCCGTTTTTCAAACATTCCATCGTTCAATAAGTTATGTCTTAAAAAACCCCATATATAGCATGAAGACGCTCACGAAAACTATTCAAATTCGTTGATTTCATTAGAAATTTTCGCCAATTTGTGTAATAAATAAAAAAATATATTTTTTGTTTTAAGTTTCATGCAGTGTTCTTTGTTACTTCAATCACTCCATCGAGAGAAGCGATTAGTCTTATAAATAATAATACATATATGCCATTGCATATATGTATATATCGTATATATCATTATATATAACTTTATATGTGCTGGTGACTTATGACAATTTTTTTTAGCTTCATGCTGTATCCTACTCATAGCAGGGTATGCAGAGGGAATCTAGTGTTACAATACTCTATTCCCCATTTTAAGGAAAAACCTCAATATCCGGAGGCATTACGTGTTGAGTGGCAGAACTCAATGCCGCGCTTTGCTTCGATACCAGAGCGAAAGAGTGGAAATGTAAATTAAAATAAATATACCACTTCTTCAAGTGGGGATCGAACCCACAACCAGTCGCATTTACAATCCCAGACTTGTGCACTGCACTACTGGTGTATGACAACGAAATTGAAAAAAAATAATTATGTAACATATATTGTAATACAAGAACTTTCTTTTGTATTATTTTGTAGGAAATCATCAACACATCTTTTATTAATTTTTATGGTCTTTTTTTCTATACAGATTTATTAATACATTGGATTAAGTGTGATACCAAAAATTTTAAAAGATTATAATATTTAACTTGCATTATAATACATTATAATTTCCAGTACAATTTTTATTTCATGCTTATCTTTCCAATTAGGAATGTAGATACGGAGAAACTTTGCATCTTGATGCAGTGATATTGAATTAAGTTTTATTTATATGCTTTACACTTTATGCCAGACAAAGCAGAGGTGGCATAGACAATCTACACTAGATTGTAACACTCCATTCTCTGCTTTTCCAAAATTTAAGAGATTGTGTGTTGAGTGCCGGAACTCTATCATAAGCAATATGCTTTCTTTTAAAGATTTTTACAAAAATTATATTGCAAATTAAAAGCAAGTATGTCATGGCAATTTTCACCAACTTAGTAAATTTGGCAGACTTGGCATATTACAATCTGACTACACATGTAATGGTATGACCATGTTCAATCTCTATGAAATAAATAATTATCTTTATGTCTTTAAGATAAAGTATCTATCAGCTTCACACTGTATCCTGCACACAGACAGAGGGAACCTAGTGTGTTAAGACACTCCGTTCCCCACTTTCAGCTGAATTCTGGAGGCATTGTGCTGAGTGGCAAAACTCAATGACATGCTTTGTCTCGACACCAGAGTGAAGAAATGGAAATATAAACGTAAATAAATATTTTACTTCTTTGAGTGGGGATAGAACCCACCACCGTCATGTTACAGTCACACTGTTGTGCTGCTGCGCCACAACGGCCTATGGATGGATGGATAAACTTAATAGTCATCATAATATTAATTGAAAACTATTCCACATGTGTTTTTAAAGATACTTCAAAATTAATTATTATATGATTCAACATATAAAGTTTTTTTATGAATGCTTTATAGCTGGTTGAATGTAAATTTAATTCAAATATTTATATTTCACTATTATTATGTAAATTAATGTAATTATTTTAATAATACTTTTAATAGCTAATAGTATGGCAACATTAATTCACAACTATGTCACTAAGGAGGTCAAACATGCAAACAGCTGATTCTTGTGTTGCAATACACATTAAAATAGGTATTCAATGAATCTTCACTTGAGGAAATAATATAAAAACTTGTTTTCGTAGTTTTACAACAAAAACATCGGCCGCACGCCAAAGTGCGACTGAAGTTATGAATCGTTAACGCAAAAAGAATATGGAATAAGCTTGTTATGTTTATTTATGAGCATTCATATTATATTTCTTTACAATTATGTATAAATATGTACAAAAGTAATTGAGATATTAGAATTATAAGCACCACCTGCAAGGGGCTCCAGCCCGCTCCGAGTTGCGACTGTCTACCATTGGGGTTGTGCTGCGAGCCGCCAGACATCGTGCGCGGTAGTCTCGCGGCACTGTTTACAAAACTATTTCAGTTCCGATACGATAACAAACACTCCCTCAGTCCACCATAATGTTGCCGGTAACTTTGAAGTCTTCGCCCGCGTAACTGCGCTCCCTTACGACGTGTACAGAAACTTCTAAAATGTTTTCATGTGCACATGTAATATTTTTAAGCATCCATAGCAGCCAGCAGTCACTGTGAATTGACAACCGCACATATGTTCACTTATTAATTGGTTTATTTAAAAGAAAACCATATTTATTTCAAGTACGGTATGGTGTTCACGATTCTGAAGCTCACTTCGCGTGACATTTTGAACGCATTTAAGGTTTGAAAATATACACTATACCGGCACTTTATGGCTTGATTTTTGTTCTTTGATCAATGCCAACTATGTCCTTTTCTGGAATTATATATTTATCACTAATAACTGCGAGAATAAACCGAATTATATCAAACTATGCACAAGGATCACATCCAACAATGGTGGCCGATTGGGATTTTGAAAGCTTAACCAGCGCCATCTTGTGAACCAACTTACAAAACTTTGTACAGTCGGTAAAGCAGTAAAACGGAAACATATTATTGTTTATGGTAATGAAAAATCTAGTGCTACATTTATCCTATAATAATAAAATTATATTTTTAATTATAAATTCCTAGTTGAAATATAATAAGAATGAAGAATTACAGATATAAAATAAAAGAATAAATTATTTCTTAATATTTTATGTAGCTAAGGCAGGAACAACAGTATTACAAGCTAAAAAATATATAACTAATGGCAGCACCTGTTGCTATAGTAACGCTTGTTTTGATTATTATGACGACCTTGTGTTCGATGAATGTAGTATAAAGTACACCCACATATTTATTCAGAGAAATTTAGTGATTTGGAATAAAATAATATATATTTATTGCTGTTTGTTTCTAACCAACAAGTTTATTAAGTGATTTTTTAAATAAAGTATTATAAATTTCTTAAGAAATATAAAATAAATAGAAAAAAATGCGAGAGTCTGGAGTAACAAAATTCTTAGTTTCTTTTACTGGCCAAATAGAATATGTGAGATTTCCTGCAGGAGTATTTGACGAACAGTTGTATTTACAATATGACATAGTGTGGGGTCTCGATTGGGATCCTATTTCTGGTTTAAACTCAGGAATAAGTCAAATAGCAAAGTCCGGAATGGACCCGGAAAAAGTTATATTTAACATGCCTGTAGAAATGTTATTTGGAAGCACGAACGTTTTTGGATGTACGTACATTATACGTATTTATAAAAAGATATAAGTAACATTGTATTGATAATAAATATTTAAGAAGTGGAGAGTCTTAAGATTTTTTTTAGATTCATGCTGTATGCCGTATATAGCAGTGTAGGCAGAGGGAACCTAGTGGTAAAAAACTGTTCGTTCCGTTTCCTTTCCTTCCGAAATTCCTTTCCTTTTTGCCGAATTCTGGAGGCATTGCGTTGAGTGGCGAAGTCGGAACTTAACGCCGCGCTTTGCCTCGTTACCAGAGCGAGGAAATGAAAATATTTAATATTTAATTTCCTCGAGTGGGATCGAACCCATAACCAAACGGGATTAAATTGGCACGCTTGTACTCGCACCTAGTCATGTATCTTTTTTTCTTATATCAAATATTCTTTTTATCACAGCATAAAACTATAATACTATTTACTTTATACCCCTAAAACTTTTTCACAGGGCCTCAGCTAGTAATAACAGTGAGAGCCAAAAATTTCTTATCTGGAGATACTCTACGGGGATACGCATTGTTTCTCTTACCACCCACTACTGGTACTCAAGAGTTGTCATCTCCTCTCTTAAGGCCGCGATCGGCTACGTTGTTAGGAGAGTGGTGCGCCTGGTTCACTGGCAGGCATCCAGAGCTAGTAGACCCTAGAATGTTGGCGAATGGAAAGGAGAATTACCGTGAGCTAAGAAGAAAATTTATTTTGATATTTATATTTTTTAATATAATTATGTTTCACAGCTTAAGGTTCTAAGTAATTAGGCAAAGTCGTTAAGTTTTTTTTCCTGAAATTTATTAGAATACGTAAAATCAAAGTTAGTCATGTAGTATAGGTACAAACCTGTCCAATAAATAATATATTTAAATTTACCTCAATAAATATTGTATTATGTTCTATTCTGCTTGGTGGGTAATGTCTGTATACGAGTACATTGTTAAACGGGAAAATATGATATTTATTATTATAAATATCATATTTTGTCTGTATTAATGTTGTCATGTAAAATATAGGATTAGATCTTAAATACCTATCTATATTACATCAATGATGTTTTGAAAATAAACATAAAGTGAAGAAAACAGAGACTTCTTGTTATACTATGTTCTATTCTTTTTTCTCCGCCCGAATCTGAAATATTGCGTGTTGAGTGGCGGAAGTCAACGCCGCGCTTTATTTCAATAGAGAGGAAAAGTAATCATTATTCAATCACCATATTTAAGCACTCACTGTCCCATTGTACCACGATGACTTCTAATTCTATTATAGTACCTGATATCCATACCTATATTATAAATTCGAAAGTAACTCTGTCTGTCTGTCTGTCTGTCTTTTACGCAATCAGGGCCAAACCGCTAATATAATTGTGATAAAATACTCATATAGAGATACTTGAGGGTACCGGGATAAACATAGTATATTTTTTTCTTATATTTGTAATATTGTCGATATATATTAATATATTAAAATATTTTTTTTACTTGACATGCAATTTATCCCGCCATGTTAATAACAACCGTCGTTGCAACGGCTTGCAAAGTTTGTTGTTAGAAAACGTCACCCAAAATAAATTTGCTTAACGCGTACATGGCGCGCGCCGACGCATCCATATGAGACACAAAACAATGTTCTACAAAAATATTGTCCCTTAAATATTGTTTAAAAAAGTCCGCGTTGATATATACTGTAGATATAGATTTGTATACATTAACAAAAATTAGATGATTTCTATTGTTTTATATTCATCCTTATGAAAATAAATATAATAGTCACTATCTAGATTGAAATTATAGTTTACTGTATAAAATTGTAATAAATAATTAAGGAGATGTCACTGATTCGGAATGACCTAGCCTACGAGTGGTATAGTATGACCGACGCGAACGGGCTTCGACGGGCGAACGACTTTGATGGTTTAGTAAATTTTTATTTATTTTCGAATTACTGTTAATTTTCATGTAATTATTTTCTGCTTATAATTAATTTATCTCAGTTCGGTTATCTATACCGATGTTATACACTTTAAATATCGTAATTTTAATCATTTGGGATTTTATTTAATATTGTTAGCAAAAATTATTAATTATTTAATATAGAAAAATTTAGGCAAACTTTGGGTACTTTTTCTAATATTAAGAATTTCCTTTAGTTACTTTTACTTCTTTTGTCTGTTCATTTCGGTTACTCAGATATTTTTTCTAATAATAAATCTCCACTTATTATTCTTTATTAACTTATTTTAATTATTTAGGCTTATATTTTCTTACAAATTCTATTGAAAACCAAAATTAATTTTATAAATATATTTAATAAATAATCGTATAGTTCTAGCGGGCGTAGCCGCGAACGAGCCCACTAGTACTGTATAAATATATAATATTTTTATAAATATATGAATTAATTTTTCTTACAGTGCTTAGGACGGAGTCTTATGGGAGTGTTAAATTGAAAATGACAATGGTTTCAAAAGATCTTCGAAAACTTGGTTATGATAATCAGCCATAAATTAGTTTTAAGTACTATTACTTATCTATATACATATGAATAATAAATAATTTTTACTTTTAAACATTTTCTTTTATTGATTATACCACGTCAAACAAGAAGAACAGTTGATTAACATAATTTTTTTAACCGACATCTGTAAATCTATACACTAGAGCGACGATATTAAAATGGATCGGACCCACAACAATTGTGCTACAGTCTTAGCCCTTGTGCCCCTGTGCCACGACTGACCTCTATTTATTAATATTTATTAATATTCTTTGTATATAATCATACAGACCCCTATCGTTCCTTTAAGGTATTTATAATTATTCTCATAAATATAATGAAGGTAGTAAGTATAAAAAATAAACGAAGATATGCAAATATGTATAGGTATATATCAGATTAGTTGAAATATCGTCACACGTTTTCAGTTTTAAATAGGTTGTTGTCGTATCAATTTTACACAAAAACGTTGAAACAAACTGAAAATCTTTTTAAGTTTCAACCTTGACATATGTTTGTGGTAATATATTCAAATAATATTTATTATTGTTTTTTTTTATTTGTTTTTATTTAGGGACTTTTAGCAAGCTTAGAGCAATTTTTATTATTGTTTTCTAGAGAAAACGTATTGATTTTCTTTCTTGAGGCCAGTCGTGGCGCAGGGGTGCAACGGTGCGGCGGAATTTAGAGAGACTTACAAATACGGACTTAAATTTCGATCTTAAAAGAATTCTTGCGATGCTGTTTTCATTCACAGATTATTAAAACGGCATCTCAAGATCAGTTTCAAGATGAATTTCAGAGTTGAGACTTGAGAGCGGCAGCCGTCGATATTTTTAAAAATATATTTGTATATATTTATAAAGAGATTTAAATGATTGCCATTTGTGAAAGTTTTAATTTCAAACCCATTTATGCAATGCTTGTTTCCTTGAGGCCTGAATATTTTTTCCGGAGGTTTTCCTTTGAAAAGACATTGTATCTGACGTGCATAGTTAGTGTGACATTGAACTAAATGTTATTTTAATTGGTCCTCCATTACGCTTACACTTTACTTCAAGGGTTTGTTTTCTTTTTGTATTTTAATTAGCTCCATATT
>DWNA01001287.1:0-15415 GCA_018249835.1 Heliconius besckei | reverse complement strand
TATTTTTTTCTATGATTTTTTTAAATTCGCATAACTTAATAGCCCGTCCTGTACATCGGGCGAGGTATTGCCACATAGAAGATTTCGACAGGCGGAGCCGGTGTATCAATTGTTCTTTCTTAATACCTAGACACCAACAGAGACATCCTTTGGAACAAGCAACAGCAACAACCTCACTTTAATAATAACTCAGCTTTCAGATTGCCAACCTGACCAACCTGAACGTAATTAAATAATACCATTTTCATCTGTTTACATTCTGGGCCCAAAAATATATGGAATCGTTTCAGATTCCTTTAAAATGTAAACATTTTGTTGTTGCGTTGTTTCGGTTGCGTGTTATCTGTCAGTATACAGGAAGGAAGCGTCAGCGCTTCTTTTACGGGAACAGCATAAAGACGTCTTAATACGTAGGATTTTTTTCATTTCACGCATAGATACCAATAAAGTAAACACTTATTACTTCGTTCAATAATGTGTGTGACTAACACATTAATGGCTCCACTAATACCAAATCAATATTTTTTTTAAAGTGTGAACCTTTTTAGGTTAACTGTCAAAATTATATGTCAATCCGACCATTAGTTTACAAGTTACAGTGCTTTAAGTGACGCTACTATTGAGTTTTTTTCATTGGTTCTTAATGAAAAAAAATACTGTTCAATGCCAGGAACGGCTTAAAAAACATTCGGACTCTGCTCCATCAAAAAGAACCATTTGTTATTGGTATGCCGAATTCAAACGTGGTCGTACAGACACCGATGACATTCCATCTACTGGACGACCAAATAACGCTGTTATTCCGGAAAACGTTGAAAAAACACTGAAAATTATTATGGGCGATCGCAAAAAGAAATTGCTCGAGATAGCTGACATCTTAAAGGTATCAGCAGGCAGTGTACACACCATAATACACGAACATTTGGGTATGAAAAAGGTGTTTTCCAAATGGGTGCCGCATTTGCTCACACCGGAGCAAAAACAACAACGAATCGATGATTCAAAGGCCTGTTAGGAATTTTTTAAGCGTAATAAATCGAAGTTTATGCGTCGGTACATCACAATGGAACATGGATCCACTATTATACTCCGGAGTCCAATCGGCAGTCTGCTGAGTGGCATGCAACCGGTGAAAGCTGCCCAAAGCATCAGCCTGACTGTTACGTGCTAAGGAACAAGTACTCATCACCACCAGAAGAAGACCGGACCAAAGCAAGCTCACACGAACCCGAAGACCACACCAAGAAGCTCTCGCCTTATTTGTTACCAAACAAGGAGGTTCGGAAGGCAGTTCTGCTGAGTTACTACATTATCCGCCAAGACGCACCGACGGGTTTCCCATTTAGAGGCCTACTAGTCGCAGTAAGACGTAACATCACCCACCAAGTCCTGCCAGACCATAACCCTAAGTCGTTCCAGTCTCTTGGGGTTGAGGTCTACCATGGTGACGGAGAGCTGCGTCTATACGCAGTGTATCGCCCACCATCCACCACTCGGTCAACAACGGAAGTCAGAAGGATGATAAATATTGTATGTATGAGTAGTGTGTTTCTACCTACATACGGATACGGGGCATTCGCTTTAGTAATCCCGATATCGGAGTCTAAAGGATGTTATGCGGTGGTCTATGTCTAGGAGCGCGATAGGGGTGTAATCACCCGCATTAACAATGAGGAGATAAGATGGAGTGACGCAACCTCACCATACTCGTGCTGCAGGTGTGTGCCGATGGAGCCGTCGATATTGTGTTGCGGCTCGAACTGCACGTTGCCGAGCTTCAGCAGGAAGGCCAGCACGCGCAGCACCGCGCCGCACTGTCCCGCGCTGAACCCCAGCGCGCCCATCGCCGCTTTGGTGAAGGCGAAGTGGTCGCGGTCGGCGTGAGGCGCGCGCGGCCCTGGCGGCGCAGGGACGGGAGGCGCGCGGCGCGGCGAGGTGCACCCCGCCGCCCCCATACCCGCCACACCCGCGCCGCCCGATCCCACCGCGCATTCTCCGCACGCCGCGCCGCCCGCCCCCGCCGTGCCCTCCGCGCACCACGCGCCGCCGCGCAGCACGCGATACTGCTCCCACGAGCGCTGCAGCTTCAGGCGCTCTGCGAACAACCCATTCTTGAATACTTGTGATTTTACTTTATTTTACTACGCAGATTATTATAAATCCTTAAAATAAAATAAATAAAATAAAAAAAGCCTTTATTCAGATTAAACTTAAATTACAGTCAAAGATACATTTACTTTTTTTTTATTGCTTGGGTAATCTGTTTGTCCTAATTTGACAAAGGCTTCTTCCAATTTTTTCCATTCTTTTCTGTCCTTGGCGGTTTTAGACCATAATGGACCCGCAGTGGCTTTTATTTCGTCCTCCCATCTTTTAAACTGTCTACCGCGTTTCCTCTTCTGGTTCCTAGGATACCATTCGTTCATTGCTTTGCTCCATTTTTCGGCTCCACGCATAGTGTGACCGGTCCATCTCCATTTGTGTCTTCTAATAAGATAAGTAACATTCTCCAATTTCGTTTTATTTCTTATCGAGGTATTTGTTATTCGGTCGGAGGTTTGTATGCTAAGCATACTCCTTTCTTTTGACCTCTGGCAGACTTCCAATTTTTTTATAGTGTTCCTTCGTAGGGGCCCAGGTTTGGCATCCATAAAATAGTACCGGGAGGATGCAAGTTTTAAAGAGTTTATATGAATCCCGATTTCTTTATTTTTCATTATTTCCTTAAGTGATCAGTATCTTTTCCATGAATTGCCGATTCTTGTTTTTAGTTCTTTAGTGGTTTGATCAATGGGCGAGATTACTTGGCCAAGGTATGTGTATTCCTGAACATATTCAATGGGTTTGTTGTTTATTACAATTGGTTCTTCGACACTGTTCGTCATAGCTTTCGTTTTCAGGGTGTTCATTGTCAAACCTACTTTCCTATTTTCTTTGTCTAAGTTTTCTATCATCTTTTATAGTTCAGCTTGCGTGGAAAAAAATATTATCAGGTCGTCGGCAAACCTTAAATGAGTTAAGTTTGTTCCATTGTCCCATAGTCTTCCCAATCTAAAGCGCGAAAAACTTCTTCTAGAACAGCTGTGAAAAGTTTCGGAGATAGAGGGTCGCCATTATAAATCCTTATTATCTATTAATTTATTATTAAGTAAAATATTTTTTCCTTTAAAAATATTCTTGATTGAGGCCGTCGTGTTGGAATGACGCAGGTGTGTTTTTCTTTCCTCGCTCTGGTGACAAACTACAGCGCGACATTGAGCTCAACTTCACGACAACGAGAACTATCAGCTATATACCTTAATACTATAAAGAACAAACGCACAACACACACAATACAGCGGGAATCTAAAAACATGCATTATGTAACATCTAAGCAAATATAACATGAATGTTTCAATGAAGGCAATTGAGTTAGTGGGTGTGGGTGAGTGGGTGCGTGGATGTGGGTGTGGCTATATGGTGTGTGGGTGTGGATGAGTGGGGTGTGGGTGTGGGTGTGTGGGCACTGACTGAGCAGGTGCGCGTCGGCGCCGGCAAGCAGCTGGTACAGCACGTGGAAGTTGCGCTCGCCCTCCGCCACGCAGCACACGCGCTCCTGCGACAAGCATGTATTGTGTTATCACAATCATGTCATCTATACACTACAAATTTTATTAATTTAAAATATGTCTTTACCTTTTCCAGGAGGTCTGCGTCCGAAAATTTCAAAATAATATTTTACAGCATTAAAATTTTTTGAGTATGTATATAAGAGTATTTTATTGATGACATTCAGAAACAGCAAGTCGCTCAGTACTCACAGTGCGTGATGTGTCCGCCGACGGGCTCCCCCTTGAAGTCGAACTCGATGTCGAGCAGCTTGCCCTGTAACAGGAGACGGGCGGTGAAGGGTGGGCACGTGGGGTGGGCACGTAGAGCGCGCAGGGTGGGGTGGGGTGAGGCACTCACGAAGCGGCTGGCGTTGTGGTTGCGCGCGGTGGCAGCGTTGCCGAAGGCCTCGAGCAGCGTGCCGGCGGCCGCCAGCGCACCGCCGCCCGCGCCCCCGCCGCCCGCCACCACGGCGCACTGCAGGCAAACGCGCGCCGCCTCCGTCTTGCCCGCGCCGCTCTCGCCTGAACACACCGCATTGCATGTTGCCTTCTGTTTCTCTAGTCTTTCTTACTTCTTACTTAGTACTCTCTGGTCTTAAATATGTGAGGTCACTTACCAGTTATAACAATGCATTGATTTTCATTTCTGTCTCGAACCCACCGATAAGCTGTAGCAGTGATGGCATACCTATAAGATGTTGTGCGCGTTACCATTCACTTAACAAACAAATTATTTTAATAAAGTTAGAGCTCTAATATTAATATTAAATTTACAAAATGAACTTATGAATTATATGTATTTAATTTTAATTGTGTGTATTTTGTTCACATTTAGTAACATACTGTGGTAGGTAGGTACACTACTTTAGACAATCTACTTCAAAACTGAACTAGCAAGCACAAGCTCATACATATAAAGTAATTAGAATGACACGCGGTTTGTCATTGGTCACTCAGTAAGCGTCAGAACAAAAAAATTTATCAATAAAACTATATAATAATAAATAAATAATACATCCGATCCGAGTCCGTTGATCCGTTATAGGTTGAGGAGAATTTATAGGATATAATTAAAGATATCGGATGTCCGTCCGTTCCGATAAAATTATTGGATCTATCCAAAAACTAAAGCATAATTCCCTCAAACACGTTAAAGAGCGGACGGCTGAGTGTGCGGGCGAGTCAACACCCACACAAGTCAAGTGTTGCAGCATTTGCAAACAGAAACAATTATTGGAGGCGTAACAAAATTGTATTAGGTATCTATTTATTATTAGTTATGTGGGTACTTCCACAAAAGTTGGGCGACTTTTACATTTATTTTGTTTACACGCTTTTGGAAGAAAAATACAAGTGTTTTTGTTTCGAGGGAATTTTCGAAATATCTGGATTTTTGTACATCGAGTCCCTGGAAACTGACGAGATATGGTACTGATGGTTCTGATTAAAAGACACAATTAGATTTATTATAAACTAGCGGTCCACTCGCGGCATCGCCGGCTTGAGCTACTTGATTATTCATTAAATAAACAGAATTGTCTGACAGTCAAATGTGTTAATGTCAATTAATAATTTAATTTACTCGTTCAGAAACAGCCTTAAATGTTAAATTATTGATTTGGGTAAGGATTTATAATATTCTTTGTAAAACGACTGTAATGATTAAAAAACATAACCAAATCAAATATTGAAGTCGAATCCCAAATAATCAAATAAATGAATCGAAAATATTTAATTACGCCTCCTCCTGGTTTTGAAAGCCGGTTAAAAATACAGATTTATCACAAACAAATATAAATTTATTATAATTATAAGTATAGATGCTGTTTGCTGTCAAACCCATGGCGATAACTCATGTGAAATGCCGATAACTTTTTTTTAATAAACCGATTTTAATTTAATTGAATTGAAGTTTTATTTGGATGCGTTGACTGTAAGCAAATCTCTATATATAATAAAACAGTAATAAATTAATTTTTAACAAAAAGAAAAACGGACTTCTAACAACGAACTAAAAAGTGAAAAATAATTTTACAAAGATTTTATAATTTTGAAGTTGGTTGGTGGTGGTTGGTTGGTTGGTTGGTTGTTAAAAATCAATTTAATTTACGACTTTAAGTGATGCGTAGATCTTAAAATGATGCTTCTTAAACGAGTGGTGATGGTGGTGGTAGTGGTTGTCAACGAGGGGTTGTGGTTGTCCCATGTAAAACTTCATTTAATTAGGTATTATTTTTGTGCAAAGTAACACTTTGGTATATTGACAAGAACATACATAAGAAGTATTCGGGCGAATTGGGACCCCCTTTTTTGAAGTTGGTTGAAAATGAGAATATCCTCTTTTTTGAGGTTGGTTGAAAAAAAATGCAACGATCAGGAATCTCACTTCTGACATCAATTTAAAAAGAATTTGCTTGTAACTATAACAGTCGCCATATATCGAGAAATCAATCAATCAATCAACTATTACAGTATAATCAATTTTTTACCAAAAAAAACAAACTTTCTCAATTTGGAACGGATCCCATAACCAGAACCTAACCAAACTTTCATCAAATTATCCTTGAAGTGTATCCTTTCAATTAAAAACTGCATCATCAAAAGCGGTTGGCGCGACATTGAGTTATTCGTCTATTTGTCGCGCACATACCTAATGCAAATTTAAGACTTACTTATGTGATTTTCTCATAGATACCATTGTCAGACATGGACCAAAAAAAATTGGACCACTCGGGAAGCTTCATCTTTCAAACAAAAAAAATGTCAAAATCGGTTTACCCAGTCAAAAGTTATGAGGTAACAAACATAAAAAAAATATCGAACAGAAGTAGGTTAAAAATACAATTAAAAATACATTGTATAATTTGAGAGTTGTGACGACAAGCCATAGTACTGACGTTGTAGTTGTACAGTTACAATTACTTTGAATTAATCGAAATATTAAGAAATATTAATATAATTTAGAAAAATGTGTGTTTTTCGATTGGTGAATTGATTAATCGATCGATTCAAGTCGCCAAAGTTTTGTAGAACCACCTATATATATTTTTGCTGATGATTTTTAGTGTCATTGTGATTATCTTATTTGTATGTGTTTGTAAGTTCAATTTTAAAGTAGACTGGAATAGTAGGAATCACTGACAGGTGCGGCGGCAGCAGGTACGGCGGCCGTGCCAGGTACGTGCGCACCAGCTCCGCCGAGTACAGCGGCAGCGCGCGGCACGGGTTCACCGACACCAGTGCGTTGCCCACGTACGTCTGCAACAGTTATACTCAGGTCAACTAAGAAACAAAACAAAGCAATAACATAATTATGATACTAAAAGTTCACTGACATAAATGATATCTCGTTTGTATCGCACGTGTAGGTTGTGTAGAAAAGAATCTTCAGTGAGTGGCGCCAGCAGCACTGCGTCGGCGAGGCCGGCGGGCGCGGGCTCGGGCTCCGCCATGGCCCCGCGCCGCTCCTCACCGTGCCTGAACCACTTGGTGCAGCACGACTACTGCCATGCCGTTTTACAAGATTCTGGAAAAAAAAATTAATATCAAATATTGATTCCTAAAATTTTACCAATTTTCATAAATATAAATAGCAGATTCTGATCTGGGAACAGACAACTATCTAATCGTTGCAAGAATCAGGTTGGCGCAGCTGCATCAGGTGTCCAAACTTGGTGTAGAATTACTGCATAAAAAGCTGGAAGCTTTAAGATCCACCAAATAGAGAGGAATATCAAGAAAGAGTTTCCAAAAAGCTAGACAGCAGCAAATCTGGCAATTAAAATATTGAAGTATGCTGGCAGAACCTTAGGGATTGTATGAAGGAAGGAATTTATAACACACTCTGTGGAAGTTCCGTTTGTCTAAATCTAGTCTAGATGAGTGCCAGACTCTTCACAGCCTTCTCCTTTCCAGTACTGCCATTTTGATCTCTGCGGGATAGTCAGTAGCTTTGAATTTTGAGTCCAACCAAGGAGTGTTCAACCAGCAGAATTCCTGGATTAGTCTTGTAATGTATTCTGTCGCTTCATCTATGTCCTCAGCTGTCTTCAAAGCCACTTTCATTTGTATATTGTCTGTTATGTATTGCCCAAAAGAGTAATGGGATCCATTGTCTCTATCAAACCTGAGCTTAATAATATCTACATAAGATTAAAAGACAATGTTGGGCACTCAATCCATTTTGTTATGCAAGTTTGCTAGGTAGCCTATTTTCTGAAATTGGGTGATCTGTTTGAACAATATGCCACATATATAACATAAAGTGTTGGGCATGTTAACAAACAGAAATAAACAAGTGCATGCAATAAATGTAATTGTCTAATATAAATGTTTTCAAAAACCATTAATAAAATAAATGCCAAAGATTTTTATGTTCTGAAGTGTAATCAATTAAAAGTCATAATCTGAGACAAAATGTTCAAACTTTGTAACCTTATAAAGTCATATTCAGCATAAATCTATGAGAGAATACAAACAACCTACAAAGCAAATTTTCTTAACCATTTTATTGCCCAAATATGATTTAAGTCATATTAAAAACTATTGTATGACTTATATCCCAAAACAGTAACAAAATACTGAACATGATATCCAATAGACTGGATTGCATATACATGAATCATTGTTGTTCCGCTGCAAATGGGTTTATTAACATACATAATTATAACTAACCTAGTCTGTGAGAAATATTGTTTATGTATGTCCGGAACATTCACTAACTGATATAGGTGAAAATGGAGCAACACATAGGCTACCTTTTAGCACAGACTTTCCGGAGTATACTGGTGTACAAGCGCAGTTCTTAAAATTTATCACTCATAAATATATTTTTTTTAATAATATTTCAAATTCAAATAACTTTATTCAAAATAAGAAGTTACATGCTTCATTAACTTCGTAAATAAAGGTTAGATACATATTTTTTAGTACCGGAGAAATATTTTTTAATTAATGATATTTATAAAAATAAAGTTTGTAATATAAAAAATAAATAAAAGACAATTTATCCTATTTAATTAATAAGTAGGATATAATTTATGGTATAATAACAATCCTTATTTAATTTTAAAGAGTAAATTTATATTATTATATTTTATATACCCTATCTGTTTACTCTATATGATTGGGAAAATTAAAAAATAAATTATAATTAACCACTAATAAACGATATTCCTATTTATGTGAACAAAATCCCACCAAGTGACATTCGCGACGAATATATAGTATTTTGATACTTACATTTGCATAAAATTAAGGAGATTCACTCTAAGTATTCAACATTTTATAATAATTATGATAACAATATAATCCACTAAGTAGTAACTAGTAAGTACACTTGCAATTTGACAGCACTGCTGAGGAACAACTAGAACAGACAAAGCATGCAAAATAAAAATAACAGATAAATAATTTGTTCTGTTCTGATATGTGGTTTTATAGAAAAAGCCATTATTCTCATTTTTTAATTAGATTAATGCTGTTTTCCCTATTTATTAAGCTAATCCTAGCAAAATATATCATTAACTCTTACTTTAGAATGTAAAATGATACTACAAGTTTGAAGTATGAAGCAAAACTAATTTATTTCCATAATACCCACACTACATTATTAAACATCAATGTCAATTTAGGTACACAATTATACTAATATAAATAGTTGTAAAAAGTTTTTTTCTCAAAAAATGACTGGACAGAAGGTTTTATCAACTATTTGTCGTTTACGCCTTGGACAAATTCAAAATATTCTTTATTCAAATAAACTTATAATAAGCACTTTTGAATCGTCGATGAACATATAAACAAAAAGCTACCACCGGTTCGGAAGGCAGTTCTGCTGAGAAGAGCCGGCAAGAAACTCAACAGTTGCTCTTTTCAAAATCAATGGTATATTTTACTATTACATTAGCTGGCAGCTGTCCTGCATTACATTCAATAGACATTAATTCCATACATGTTTGTCTTCTAAGTATTCTTGAACAGTGTAATACGCTTTACTTGTCAGAATTTTTTTTTAAGATATTTTAAATTTTGGAAGTGGCAAATTTAGAATACACTGTGAAATTTTATTATATACACGTATGCTCAGACCCATAAAAGATTTATTAACTTTTTGGAGGCGATAACTTGGAGTAACAATCTTATCTTTATTTCTCGTTCCTATCGTATGATTGTCACTATGTTTACTATGACAATGTATATTTTGTCGGACAAAGAGAATATTATAGTATATAAATTGAGAAGCAACTGTAAGAATACCTGCATCTTTGAAAACATCTCGCAGAGAATCTCGCGCTCTTAGTTTATAAATATATCTTACGGCTCTTTTTTGGATTCTACACAATTGTTAAAAATTAAAGCAAGGTAAGGAGCAATATTAGGTATAATTGAATTAAACACTTTAACAGACCCATAAGTCACCAGTTTTATTTAAATTAAAGCTTTCAAAAGTTTTGACAATTGCATCTGGTGACACATTCTTAAACACAACATTTTGTCTTCAACTATTTACATGTTGACGGAGATGAGGGCAGTGAACGTGTTACTTCATGCATGTACGCCTGTGCACCTAGCCAAGGAAACAGAATCTGAAACGCAAATATTATCAGATCTTATCACACTCCCCCGCACTACGTGCATGCTCGCACATTTATGCGCCATGCGCCAAATTCCATCCTTATATAATTACTAAGAGTTTATTTTATAACACCATTTGTTACTTATCTGTGACATAATTAAAATGACATGTGTTCAATGTAGTTGACAATAGTGTTTGCGTAGGTTTCATAACAAACAAATATAATGTTTCATGCAAATGCAATGAGTAAATGTGTTCTGTGGTTTCATGTTCATTGTTGTTACATTGTAATTATAATCGCATGTTTTTTTTATATGTTTAAAT
The DNA here is from genome assembly GCA_018249835.1 of Heliconius besckei. Classification (NCBI taxonomy): domain Eukaryota; kingdom Metazoa; phylum Arthropoda; class Insecta; order Lepidoptera; family Nymphalidae; genus Heliconius; species Heliconius besckei. Next base: position 4,924 of record DWNA01001287.1, on the reverse strand, counting down.
AGTTATATGATAACTTGATAAAAACGTAAAATCCTTTAATTGCAATTGTTGTCAATTTCAACACTATCAAATAATACCTTTTGTTTTAATAATTCTGTAATATGTTATGGAAATTGGCTCTTTTAACTTTAAGCGAGTCTTTTAACTCTTTATTGAAATATTTTATGGAACAGTTGAGTTCAAATTAAACTATGCCGCCCACAAATATAAAACGAAAGTTAAGGAAAACTCGTCGAATTCTCAACGAAATGAGGAATCGAATATATTTATCTAAAAGTTCCCAACTAAATATAAGTCACATGAAGAGAAATGCAACCATAAAACCTATCATTAGTGATAATCATTTCATGTTTCCAAATAAAGTGGTGAGATCAGAAACTGTTACTAGAAAAGCCCTTTATGAATTGAAACAACCATGTACAAATATATCAATGGTGGACAATAAATATTGCTGTAATAAAATTATAGATATTGTAGAACATCGTAGTACTGAAACAGATAGTAATACATCAAAAAGTGATAAGTTATCCAGTACTTTACAAGGTGTTTCTGTTGAAAATGAAGTATATGATTCTTATGACAAGGTTCAAAATGACAAAACAATGTCAACCTCTTCACAATCAGAACAAGAGTTAAGCAAAAATATTTATGATTTATTTCTGGGCAGTTTTCCTAAAGAAATAAATGATACTGCATCTGATTTGTTGCTCACTGATATTATAGAAAAGAAAAAGCAATCCTTAAAGAACATTTTTCCTGATATAGATATGTTAAGTCCTCCTGAACTAAGTATACAAGTAAAAACAATTGTAAATAATGGAATAGATAGTGATAGTAGTCAAATGGAAATCCAAGCAGATTACAAAGGATTGAAATGTCAGCAAATGCAAATAGCATATTCAGGAAATATGTCTAGCTCTGCTGAGAGTATACACTCAGCTGCAATCTATATGCCTCAAACAGTTACATGTCAAAATGTGTATGATTCCCCTGAATACACTTACTACCCACATAGATTAAATTACTAAGACTAGATTAGATTTATAAAACAATGAAACAATATTTAGTTTGTCTATGTAATTAATATAATATATAATATTTTATTAATTTTAACTCTAGTTAAATATTAAATCATTTCAATATTTTCCAACTCAGTTATCAAATCCATGTGTTTAAAAGAGTCTGGACTCTTTGTAAATGTTTTCAATAACTGTGTTTTATTGTCATCTTTCCCATTATAGTACATCTGGAATTGATTTGCTAGACACTGAGCTTCTTTGCCATTGAGTACATTCTGAAATAAGTGTGTTAATATTTTAAAAAAAAAAATTGCTTTTTGTTAAGACTAAATGTAATATCTACATACCTTGTCATATTCTCCACGCATTAACACAATACCTTTCTCTATTAACTCTGTGTAATGAATCATAGTCAGACATTCAGGGGCATTTTCTTTGTGAACCTGAAAGTAGAAAATTTATGCCAAATTTATACTACTTTAAAGTTCTGAATAAAAATTGTATTAATAGAAAATTGAGGCCATTTGGGACGGGCACTAGTGTGTGACTGTAAATATGACATGTTGTGGGTTCAATTCCCACTCAAGGAAATAAAATATTTAATATTTTAATTTCTCGCTCTGATATTATGGCAAAGTTCTGCCACTAAACATGCAATACCTCCAGCATTTGGAAAAAAATGGGGAATGCAAGGGTCTTAATGAAAACAATGTGTAACCATCACCATGCTTTGTGTGGGATATAGTGTGATGCTACAAAATATATATGTATATAAAAAATGTAAGCTCACTTGATAAGCCAAAAGAGGTGTGAAATGCACAGTATTTCCAAAATTTTGACACATAATAAACTCATATCCCTCTGATCTTGGCAATGGAATCAAGAATGTAGGATGTTGTTTCATATTTAGCTCCAAAATATAATATATATCTTTGGGTATTGTTGCAGATATAACCTCTTTGCTTTTATGATATTCCTCCCAAATGATTTGGACTTCTTCAGCATTTTTATCAGCCACTCGGTCAACTTTAAATATTTCATTTAATTGTTTACCTTTTGCTGATGAATCATCTTTAAGAACTTCTTTGGGGTTTAGGACTGATGAATATTGCCTATTAATAAACATCACATTAATTACTAACTCTTCTTAAGTTAATAAAGTAAATGATTCCAATGTAAAATATCTAACCTTGTGTCAATTGAGGCGAATTTCCTTGTCTTTTCTTTTTCTTTATATTTTTCTTGGTCTTCCATTCTCTTACGAAATTCATCGGGTGATGTTTTTTGCAATGTAGCAATTCTGTCAGCGTATTTTTCGAAATATGGATTATTTGTTAAATTTTCTATAGCCTTTTCCTTTTTGATAGTGGTTGTCATTATAAAGCGACAGTTGTATTTTGGATATTTTATGCAATATCTAAGGAATCTCAACCCAACTGCCATACCAATTTTCTACAATTTAGATAAAGAATAAAATTATCTAACATTTTCTTTCATCACAGATGAATATTCAATTCTTCATTAATTCTATTTCTGTAATGACAGATTAAAAATATTTCGGGTATCTGGCCGTGTATGTATATAAACTGTCACTAAAGCCGGCCATACACGCTACGGTTTACCAGACTTACCTGTAAGGATTATGCTTGGCAAAAAAGAGTGTACTAAATATTAATAGTAGCACTATTTAGTTGTCAAAAATAGCACTTATTGTGTCAGCTGCAAGCCACCTTTTTTTCGATTCATTTTAAAAGCTTCTTATGTTAATAAACGTTCAAGAAACTCCAGTGGCGTAGCTAGGGTATTTGCTGCCCGGTGCGGCTTAGGGGACTTGATGCCCTTTAAAATGGTCTAAGGTCTAAAAAAAAAAGAAACCAAAGTGTCTTCTACTCTCACGTAGATCAAATGTCACACACTAAAATGTGACATTGGCTACCTTTAAAAAAAAATTGTCGACTTTGATGCCCCTTTCCTTTTGATGCCCGGTGCGACCGCACCGCTCGCACCCCCCTAGCTACGCCACTGACAAACTCACTAAGAATATTCGGAGTGGTGGAGAGAAAAATAATTTACAAAGTTTTCTTGCGATGTTTGAAGGAAAGAGAGTTTTGTTTCAACTTAAGGATGTGTATCGCTGAACTGTTCAAATCTTTATTCGTATTAAATGCTTTTTATATGTACATTGATCCTTATTGTCCCACACATAATCAGTACGTAGCCATACCTGGACAGGTAGATTTATCTGGTAAACCGTAGCGTGTATGTTCGTTTTGTAAATTTGATATGATTACCGATTTTTCACTTCTCAAATAATGTCTTATGGGTTTAAATCATAAATAATATGTTAAAATTATATACATATATGTGAAGATAATAAAGATTCGAAAAAAAAATTGAAACAAATTAACATTTCATGCGTATTTTTTACATGTAAAAAACACATGTAAAAAATGCACATGTAAAAAAGTTTACATGCTTATCTAGATTATAAAGATTTAAATTTATCTGCCTTTTCCTTTTTCGATTGAGTAAGGCCCTACCTAAATATTTATGGTCGTTCGCTTTAGTGATGGGGTCAGTATCATCAGTTAATATATTCCAGGGTCTACGAAGATGCCCCGGGCACGTCTGCCGTATGTGCATGGCTATGGCTAGGCCGTATGGTTCGAATGGGACTCTGCTTTATTGAAGTGACTAATGGAAAGTTCATTGTTACGTATGTACTACGGCGCATCGGCGGTAATTTATCTGTTGAAGAATACCAAACATTTTTTTTTTTTGCAATGCCGTATTATAATATTAGCGTCAAACTAGCATCGTTTTCCATGTGAGTTCCATTCATATTCCATATTTCCAGTCATATCATATTCCATATGATAATTAAATTTTACTTTATTGGTGAAAATGTTACTTTTTATAATCTTAGTTAGAGTACTATCTTTTTATGTATCTACGGATCTACCACTGGCAAGTGGCAACACTGGTCAATAGTCAACAGTAATCTCCAAACGTAAACTAATTTATTGTGATTTTTTGTTATGATAAAACAAAGATTTCACTAATGGAAAATTTCTCAAGAGTTGAAAAGATTGGAGAAGGAACTTATGGTGTAGTCTATAAAGCAAGAGACAGAGTTACTGGGCAAGAAATAGCACTAAAAAAAATAAAACTTGAAAAGTAAGATTTGGCGCGAAAATTGACGTCTACTACAAAAAAAATATGTGTTTTAACATATTTTTGTTAAATTTTAAGTTTCCCTGTGTATTTAAGGAATTCAAATTACTCTCTACTTATTTATAGATTAATCTAAATTTGATTATTAAACCGCATGTATTATGCAAAATATTCTTTATAGGTTACAAGTAGATATTTTGTAATGAAAAAATTTAACACAATATTTAACTAATATTGAAAAAGTAACCATATTTTTAAAGTAATTATTTTTATAATTGTAGCATGTTTTTAATATAAGTAATTTTATACATGGAATTTGTTAGTTATGTTTTAAAACTATCCTAATTGATATTTAACTAAAGCTTTGTAAATTTGTTTCTAATCTTATACTATGTTGTATTTAGTGAACCAGAAGGGGTGCCGTCAACAGCCTTGCGTGAAATTTCAGTATTGCGGGAGCTAAACCACCCAGCGGTGGTGCGCCTGTTGGATGTACTGCTTGCTGACACAAAATTATTTTTAGTATTTGAATTTCTTCATATGGATCTTAAAAAACTTATGGATTTAACAAAAGGACCTCTTAATTTAGATCTTGTCAAGGTAAACTTACAAAACTAAAGTTTGTTAATTTATTATAAAAACTACAACAATATTCATATTGTTTGTACATTTGGTACTTATATTTGACTGATACTTGCATCCACAACTGAGTAGAATAATATTTATTTAGA
>DWNA01001286.1:0-15418 GCA_018249835.1 Heliconius besckei | reverse complement strand
ATATAAGAGGTACTTTTTACGCTAAAATCGTTCTGTTTCTGGTTTCCTATATTTGCAACACTGTTACAACGGCAGCGTAAAGGCAAAATAAGGATCTTTCGTCACGTCCACTTAAAGTTTCAGTTATTTGAAAAAAAATATGCCTTATAAGTGGACATTGATCGGTGCGTACTTTTTTTTGTCCGGTACTGTATATGTATTAATCAAATATTACAGTAATTATGGTTTTAAATCTTTATTTAAAGAATAAAAATATTTAATCAGTTTGAATACTATCAAATTAAAAAAAATATGTTATTATTTAGTAACTACTTATTAGCTCCATTGTGGGACTGAGATACAGAAATTAAGAGAGAGATGGAATATTTAAAACTACACTTACTGGCAACAGGGACTTCCCCTCCGACAAAATCAACACAGATATATCACAATCAAACTCCATTTTGTAATATTTGAAATCATATTCGACCCTTTGTGTTTTAATTAAATGTCCCAAAGCTGATATATTATTGACTCCTGTCGCGTCTAACCTTCCTTGCTCCATTTTAGTTTCATCTAAAACTAAGTGTGTATGTTTTGATAGTTGTAGTACGCCGCTTGTTAGACGATTGCAGTCATAGTCTTTTCTATAATTAAAAAAAAAAAAATTTTACTTTTTGTCTTTTGTTACTTCGAGTGGGAATCAAATTCGCACCCGTCGTGTTTACAGTCAGAAGCTGTGCCGCTGCGCCACATAGGTTTCGAAAAAGTTGCTATTTTTAAAATTAATATTTTAAGCTCATCGTTTGAATGAAAAGCGTTGTACTATGTAAGATATCTGGTGGTTTAATAAATGTTTGGGGAATGCATATTCAAAATATTATTCTTTTCTGTTCGGTATGAAAAAGAATTCATAAAACACTAAATAGTAATGTTTTCGCAATTTTAAATATTTTTTTATTTATCTCACTACTAAACTAACACTTGGAAGACATTATGAAAAAAAAATTACTTACTTAGGCAACAAAGTCATAGTATTCATATTATCAACAGTCAACGGCAAACAGTAACTCTTGGTAACAAACTGTTTGACAATGTCATACAACTGCTTTGCATAGTTTGGATACTTTTTTGTAGGTAAATTGGAAATGTTTAAACAGAATTGTCCCAGTGTTATTGTTTCTTGACGGAGATACCTGGAATATTCATGAAAAACATTATTAGATTCCAACATTTAAACATTTCATGGAAAATGTGTGTGGATAAAAATTGTACAGGACTAATGTGAAATTAGGTTCTGGACTTTTAAGCATTGTTGTGACAATAATCAACAGAAAAAAGAACACTTTAAATTAAACCCTAACTTCCCCTGAAAATTATTTTCGTTCAGTTAACTTTAGGACGGTGATGACTCATAAATCGGTGATGAATCATAAATTTCATTTGTTTGGTACCTTAAGTACACCAAACAATATAATTTGATTCATTAAATATTATAAATTTGGCTTAATTAATTAATTAGCAGTAACTTTGTTAAAGAATATTATTTAATGTTTGAACATTCTAACAAAAAATCTAAAAAGTTTAGTTTGAAAGTGAATAAAACTTGCAAAAGATATAATACTCACACACAAGCTATCAGATGACATATTAAAAATTCCGCCGCTAATTTATCTCCCAACAGTAATTCAGTTAAAGCTTTCATTAAATGTTCTCTTGCAGTGTTTGCATCTCTGAGTGCTGCCTCTGAAATTTATTTATTTTCATTTTTATTTTTAATTATCCAAGGGTGTCAATAAACGCGACTGGTTGTGGGTTCAAGGATTCGTTGGAATGAATTATTTATTACAAATTAATATTTTTATTTCTTAACTCTGGCAACAAGGCATTTGCCGACCATTTGCTCGGCGCTGAGTTCCGCCACTAAAGACGCAATTTCTTAAAAAAATCAGCATTACGTAGGGAACAGAGTTTCTTAACACTAGGTTCCCTCTCCTTACCCTGTGAGGTTGATTTTTTATATTAATTATTTTGTGATTGAATATAAATACAATATAAAAGTATATTGCAATATACTGTCATAATTTAGTAAGTAACATAATATAATAAAAGACTTATATTTACAAAAAAATTTTTCACAAAAAAAATGCATTTATCTGCAGTAAATTGGCACTGTGCTATATTATTGTACTTTTTCACCTCATTTTGTCTTGCTAGCAGACTTGAGATATTAAGTCTGCTAGCAAGACAAAATGAGGAGTTGAGTTACACCAGTTAAATAACAAAATACTGAATTCAAATGGTAAGTAAAGGACAAAGTATACTAGAGCTTTGCCTTAAAATCTTAAAATTGACAATCTACCTTGATCAACTCCATCAACCAATGGATTACAATGAGTTAGTTTTTTCACATAAACTGCATGTAATCTCGGTACTAAACTTGGTGGTGGGTTATGTGTTAGAATCTCCGCTTCACTCTCACTTATGGGGTCTAACAATGGATCCTTATCAGGTTGGAACTCTCCTGAAAGTGCTGGATCTACTGACAAGAAACCTACTATTTCTATCATATCATTTAGTTTGAGGCTTTCATCTTCTTCATATAGCTGTAATAATGAGTTTAATTTCGTATTATAGAGATTTTTACTTTTATAAGACATAAGATTGTAAATGGGATGGTTGTGGATTTCATTGCTGTTCTATAGAATCATTATACTTAAATTATTTTCATTATCCCACTCTGATGAATGTAAATGGTTGATGAATTCACTCAGAGAATGAATTCTTTTTATTTGAAACTTGGGAAATCGCATGGGAAACATAGTACCATAACATTAGGTATTTCAGCAAATAAAAAAAAAATATACTATTACTATACAATACCTTCACAATACAAGACATGCTAGCAACTTCAGGTAATGGAAAATTCAGCAAATGCTCTCTTGACACAACATTGGATGATTCATTCACTTGTTCCTCAGTTCTCGGTTCTTTATTGGTATTATCATTTTCAACTTCCATTGTATCTGGGTCGTCACTCTCATCATAACTTCTTTTTAATTTTGTACTATTTATATTTAAACGCTTAGATGTGTTAGGATGTTGATCTAAATGATTTAAATGGTTTTTGTCGTCTTCAATTTTTTGCGCCCAACTGTTAAACCCTGGCATGGATACCACAACAATTGTTTGACGTTGGGAACTCTTTAAGTTTTCTGTGTAATTGATTTTTTCATGTTCCTAAACAATATAAGGTAAATAATGTTTACTTATTATATAAATTAATTGTTATAGCTTAAATATTATTATTTCTTTACCAGTATATTAGCAGTGTCTGTATATTTTCCTGATTTCAGCTTTACTTCATTTGTTTCTGAATTATATATTTCATACTGTTCGAAGTAAAATTCAGGATTGTGCATGTCTTGAATCATTCCACGAAATCGGACGAGAGATCCATCGGGCATATTATGTGATGCATTCGAATTTATCAAAGGTATCTAAAAGGTTAAACAGAGGTCAAATATATGCCAAGAGAGATCAATTCCAACCAGGTAATTCAATAATGAAGTTATTATATGTCTTACTTTATGCCAGCTCGGTAGTTTTACCAGTTTATCTTTCCATCCTTCTTCATTTAACATCCAAACATTGGGAGTAATGGAATCGAAATCATGAAGCAGATCGTGCATTTTAATATTTTATTAATGTCTCGTAAAACAAATTTTTCAATTAAAATAGTAACTTTGTATGTTTTTGTTTATTTGAAACTGTTAACTGTTTTGGAATTTGGTGTTTATCTTGAGTATTGCATTAAATAACATATGATTATAATTTACAACAATTTAACGCGCGAAAATAATGTAGATTCATAAAATGATAGAATGTAGAGTGTATCGTAGAATGTATCGTGATGTAAAAATTTGTCAAATTGTCCTTATAATGCAATAACAATAAAATAATCAAAAATTTTATATTTTACATATGCGTAAATCTTATAAATTATTTAATAATTAAGATTAAAAAAATAATAATTTTATAGTATTGGGGTTATGGTGTAAGGAAGGTATACATTTTAACCTATACTTTTTAAATTGTTATATTTTTTTATCTGTGTAAATTTAGACGCCAACTATTTAGATTTAGACTACAAAAACTTACAAATACAAAAGTAGAATAGAAATACTAAAAGCTGAAATTGTGTTATCTTAACTTGAATCGCACTAATCAAATTTAGTGTGATTTTTACTTTACGCGTCTGATATTTTGTTATTACTTATTACTATTTGCCTCTTAAAATTGTTCGGCGTCGTTTTAGGTTAACTATTAAGATCCATAATGAGTGCGTATACTTTATTTTTTTCCAATATGATATATACCTTAGAGTGTTATATGCTGAATTATTAACAGTTATTGCCTTTTTTATTAATTTGTAAAATTACTTTACTTTCTTTTTGTATAACCTCAAAATGTTATATTTGACTTTTAGCCATGGATATTCGACCTAACCACACGATTTACATCAATAATTTAAATGAAAAAATTAAGAAAGAGGAACTTAAAAAGTCCCTCTATGCTATTTTTTCACAATTTGGTCAAATTTTGGATATAGTTGCAATGAAAACTCTTAAAATGAGAGGTCAAGCATTTGTTATATTTAAAGAAATATCAAGTGCTACTGTAGCTTTAAGAAGCATGCAAGGATTCCCATTTTATGACAAACCAATGGTAAGTATATGTTATAAATATAATTAAAATTAACCTTAAATACACAATTTTGGTCTCATTAACATTAAATATATTATTTACAGAGAATCCAATATTCCAAAGGAGATAGTGATGTAATTGCTAAAATCAAGGGTACCTTCCAAGAACGACCAAAACGGCCTAAACTGCCAAAAAGTGCAGATGAGGGAAAGAAAAAGAAGAGCAAAGATGCAAACAGACCACTTGTACCAGGATTTGGTCAACCAAGCCTACTCAATAACGTCAATGTTGAACAACCGCCTAACCAAATTCTTTTCCTGACAAATCTACCTGATGAGACATCTGAAATGATGCTGTCTATGCTTTTCAATCAGTAAGTATTTTTATTAGTATTCTCATCCTCAAAACTTTTTCAAGCATATCTCATTACGGATGACTAACTTAAAACCTATTAATATCTTCATATTATTATATAATTGTAATTTTCGTGTTTTATGAGGTAGTCGAAGGAAACTTAATGTGAAGATACTCTGTTTTCTACTTCCATCCCATTTTGACTTTCTCAAAAACTTTGAGATCTCGAGAGTTAAAAAATGCTGCTGCTTTTCTATTAAAGCATGAAAAGAATTTTTAACACAAACCAAATAGAAAAGAAGAGAATAGGAATCAAACTACTCTTTTTTTCAGTCAGATGTTTTCCTTCATTATCAACACTGTCCACTTCTGCAGAATTAGCTAAACATTTAATTAACAGATTTATTATTAATTATTTTTTCCTTACAGATTTCCTGGCTTCAAAGAAGTGCGGCTGGTACCCAACAGACATGATATTGCCTTTGTTGAATTTGCAAATGAAATGCAATCAGCGGCAGCTAAAGAAGCACTTCAAGGCTTTAAAATAACTCCCACTCATGCAATGAAAATTTCATTTGCCAAGAAATAGTTTTTATATTACTATGTAATAAGTATAAATAAAGATTTGAAATATTTGAGAACTGTTTTGAGCATTGCACTTGGCCATAACAGCTCTCTGGCTGTGATTAGTCATTTAAGTTTCTTAAATTGACTTTTATTGATACCTTGACTTTTTTTGTTATGGGTTCTACAATAGCTAGTTGGTTTGTTTTGAATTAAGTTTAAAAATGTCAATCATATTATTACCAAATGAAACAATTTTCGTTATATTTTATAGAAAGTGTATGTAAAGTGACAAATATAACAAGAAATAGATCTTAGCTATAAAATAAAATTTGTGAGTAGTAACATGAAAAACATTATAGTACAAAAATTACTTATTTCAATTATAAATAGTATAATGTAATTATTAATTAGAAAATTGTTCATACATTGGATGGAGGAGATGGAGGATAGAACAGAGGCTTGAATATGAAAATATAATATATAATTGCATTTAAAGAATAGGTCATAAGATAATAACAACGAATTTATCCCCCTATCTTAGGAATGATGATAGTACCCTGAAGATTTAAGTATAAAAATGTTTTATAAAATGGTTATCACTAAAAGTAATAAATTTACAGGATCTTTTTTGTTACCTATTTCTTTCTCTTTTTTGTTTAGGCACATGGCCTTTTGCAATTAGACTTTTCCAGTTACACTGAACTAGCATAGAATTACCTCCTTCCATTATTTTTCCTTTGTCTACTAACACAGAAATCTTAGATATAATATGAGCTTCACTTTTTTATTGAGTAAAAAACAAAAACAAAAGGATTTTTGCTTTATATATAAACATTAATCGGTATCGTATCATAATGCAATTTTGAATTTATGATTTTTTAAGTCTTCCGGTATTTTTAAGCTTATAAGAAATGTTAGATAAATTTAATATAATGGTATCCCTATATAACCCTTCTAAATTATATAGTCGAATCGTTTGCGTACTGGCGACTATTCGTAGTAGTCAATTAGCATTGGGACAACTTGTGTAAGAAAGAGAAAGAATTAAATGTCATAAAATAAAGTGTACTATTTTAAAATGGTCGCTTAGTACTTTATTTTTAGTGATTGCGAAACTGTCAAAGTCAAGCCCTAATGAATGAGTCGTATTGTAGTTTTAGGCATAATTTTGCTTCATGATCAAATAGCTTTGTTTTCATGTTTGTTTTATAGCATCGGTTTATTTGTGTTATTTAGAAGTCCTTAATAAAAAAACAGTGTGAAAAATTATATATTTGTAAAAACCATGGAAGATATTTTTCAGTGGTGTAGGGAAGGAAATGCACTGCAGGTGCGAGTTTGGCTGGACGATACTGAACATGATATGAACCAAGGGTGAGATAAGAGTATTTTCTACGTTAATTTATTTATAAAGTTTCCATACGGCTACTACTTATTTCCATAATTGGAACATAAAGTTACATTTGTCGCCCACAGACCAGTATGCCAAGGCTAGTAAATTATGTCAGTTCACAAGATGAAAATACCTCATAGCAGCATTAGTCAGAGTTAACGTTTTTTTGGTTTCAATGGAATTTCTATCATTTTGCAAGTCTATTCATAAAAATAAGTAACTTGTAAAAATAAGTTTTAGTTTATACTTATTACTTAAATTAAAACTTAGTTATTTATAAATAAAATTGATTTAAATTTAATTTAATTTTGGAAATAAGTGATTTTTATACTTTTGGATATTAGTAGTGAGTCACAAATTTAATTTTACACTTAACATACATATTCTCTAAATTAAGAGGAAAACTGTTTCATTTATTCATATCATTCCATTATGCTTAATGAAAAGGATAAATACAGTTTTACATTATTATGGCTCCGTGGGACAGCATTTAACTGCATGATTTTTATGGGCTCAATTTCTTTTTGAGGAATGCTAATCTTTAAATTATTTTTATTTAACTGTTTTGGTGGCAAAGTGTGGCAATGAGTTCCTGAATTCAACCTGTTATGTCTGAAAAAAAAAAGCTGAGTACATTAATGTGAAAAAATAAGTAAAGTTTAGTAAAGCAAAACTATCCATAATATTAAAAAGTTGAAAAAAAAATGCTACTTTATTATTTTGACTACACAGAACAATTAACTTGAAGCCAGGAGTCATAAGGGTCCATGTCCCTATACTAACTTTATATAAATTGATAATTTTGTGAAACATTTTATTACAAATATAAATATTCTATTAATAATCAATCTTATAAAATATGTAATTTTTAGTGATGATCATGGCTTCAGTCCACTCCATTGGGCATGTAAGGAGGGTCATATAAAAATAGTAGAAATGTTAATAAGACGAGGAGCGAGAATCAATGTTACTAACATGGGTGATGATACTCCTTTACATTTGGCCGCTGCTCATGGACACCGGCCTATTGTTCAATTGGTAAGAATAAAAAGAAATGGTTTATTTTTCTTTCTCTTTTCCAGCTTCACATGGCAGATTCATTTATTGAAGAAGGTTATAATTTATATTACATAGCATTGTTTTGGTAACCCACTGTATCTGTGGTAAGAGTTACCTTCATCACTTATTATGTGCATAACTTTTATTACTTCTTTTATTTTTATTACCTTTTAGTTAGCTTATTTAGTAGCACTGTATTTCAATTCCAGCTATTACAAAACAGAGTTGATGTCAACTTCACAAATGAGCATGGTAATTCTCCACTACACTATGCCTGTTTTTGGGGATATAGCGCCATAGCTGAAGATTTGCTTTTAGCTGGAGCCTTGGTTTCTTTGGCAAATAAAGATGGTGACACACCGTTGGACAAAACAAGGGGTCAGCTTGTGCAAAGGTCTGAAGTATATATAATAGTTATAAATACTAAAAAATGTTATAAAAATACTGAATTTACATACAAGTGTAAGAATAATATGTAATAACCAATAAGATAATTTAGAAAAAACACTGTATTGAATTTTGATGTTTCTGTGTTTAATATATCGTCGCCGACTTTGAGGTCGTTGTGGTGCAAAGGTACAAGCGTGCAACTAAACTCGACAGTTCGATTCCCATTCGAGGTAATGAAATACTTAATATTTTCATATTCTCGCTCTGGTAACGATTCAAAGTGTTCATGTTTTCAAAATTCGGTGGAAAGTGGAGAACAGAAATGTCTTAATAGGAACTCAGTAAAAAATAATAATTTCTAAACCATAAGTAAAAATGTAATAAGATTTTTATTGGATAGATTGGTCAAAAAGAAAAATTTTTTTTGTTAACCCACTTTCATAACAATTATGTTGAAACTTGTTATATAAGTGAGTTGACTCTATCTCTAAATTAGATATTCTCTCATCCTTCCAGACTCCATGAGCTAGCACAAAATCAGGGACAAGATCTCAAGAAGATACAATTCAAAGATCAATCCTGGCTCGGTCTAAAGACTCGCAGCAGAGATGCAACACTCTCCAGACATAAAGGCATTAATATTAACGAACTGGCCTTACATACAAGGATTGCTGTTACACCATCTGGTAAGGTATAATTTATGTTTGTTTCACAGTGTATTCAAGCAAGGTAGGCAGAGGGAGGCTGGGTGGTGTTAAGATACTTTGTTTCCATTAAGACATTTCCGTAGCCTACTGGTGAGTGGCGGTGATCAACACTGACGCCAAAGTAAAGAATTCAAAATATTAAATATATCATTTCCTTGAGTGGGAATCAAACTCGCAAGCTTTCGCGCTTTCAGTCACAGTACACGCTTGTGCCCTTGGGCACAGACTGGCACTGACTGACAGCACAAAACAAATTATAAAAAAAAACTTTTTTTACTATAGAAGTATTATATATTCTAGTGTAAACATTTAAAATATTTCGTTTGAAGGTGAATCCTGGCGCGGTCGTTGGCAAAAAAACGACATTGTGGCCAAAATAATAGCCGTACGGGAATGTACGCCGCGCATACAAAGAGATTTCAATGAGGAATTCCCCAAATTGAGAATTTTCTCACACCCCAATATATTGCCTGTGGTGAGATCTTTATTATTTTCTTTTAGGTTTCATATACATAGCAGGTTAGGTAGAGGGAGCTTAGTGTTAAAACCTCTGTTCCTCCGTTCCATGGAATCACTGAAGTCAACGGAGGAAATGATGATACATTTCCTCATGATAATCCAGAACTGTCGCGCTTACAGTCAGACGCTCTGTCATTACGGCATCATAGCAATAATAATAAGATTTTTTAAAAATGAAAGTCTTTAAGAACTTAGGATGTGTCAAGAAATATAACAAAGGCTTATCGGCTAATAATTCAGAAGTTAATTAGTTCTCTTTCTGACAAAAAACAAAACTTTAATTTTATTTATTATGGTGCAGGTTGATATGAAGAATATGTGTAAGCCTCAAAGGCATTTTCAGAGTATACTAAATAGAGAGCAATTCATAGCACCAGTACTAGTCAACACATCAATCTAGAATATACTAAGTAGCACCAATACAACACACTCATTGGAGTCCTCCATTTTCTGCCCGAAATTAAGTCGAAGTTTTCATGATAATAACACAGTCCACAAATAGGAGTTGCACCCAGAACAGTAACATTAAGTGTCAAATTGCGACCCACTGTGCGACAAAGGTCTCAACAAAACTAACTTTTCTTTCTTCACAGGTAGGTTGTTGCGTATCACCGCCATCTTTAGTTGTCATATCGCAGTACATGTCGTGGGGTTCTCTGTACGCATTACTCCACGGTCAAGGGTCGGGGGGTGTTGGAGGTGCCGGGGGGCGGGTGGTGGTGGACGCGGGTGCCGCTGTTCGTTTGGCCCGGGATGTGGCCGCCGGTATGGCGTATCTGCACTCTTTGCAAAGAGATAGAGTGCTACCGACCTATCATTTGAATAGTAAACATGTTATGGTTAGTATTGTGGTATGTGTTTGAGATTTTAATAGATTTTGAGATTGTATTTTTTTTGTTTATTGGTTCACGTACGTACTGTAAAATAATACTAAAAAAACAATGCTAAATGATAAAAAAATAATTCCATTCCAGATCGACGAGGACCTGACGGCGCGCATCAACATGGCGGACGCCAAGTTCTCGTTCCAGGAGCGCGGGCGTGCCTACGCGCCCGCTTGGATGTCGCCCGAGGCGCTCACCAAGCCGGCCGCCAGGCGCAACTGGGAGGCCGCCGACATGTGGAGCTTCGCTGTGCTGCTGTGGGAGTTGGCCACCAGGGAGGTAAGGAGGTTACTGCAGGGTAGGTTGAGGGGATCTAGACTTGAGATACTTTGTTGTGAGCCGAATTCTGGAGGCATTGCGTGTTGAGTTGAGAGGCGAAACTCAACGCCGTGCTCTGCCTCGACATGAGAGTGAAGAAATTAAGTTGAAATATTTATTATTATTCAACAACTTTTTTGCAATCACACACTTGTACTCCTGCATCACGACTGGCCTTACCGGCATTACATATAGGAAATATCGACATTGAAATTATGCCGACAGCTGTGAGATCTATGAGCTACGACGGCACGGCGTTTGCTATAAACGTTGCGACGTTTGTGTGTTATGTTCCGCCACTCAGACGCAATGTCTAGATGATTTGGTGGAATGGGAAATGGTGTTTTAACACTAGTATCCCTCTGCCTTGTTCCTATATGGGAAATATAACGTGTTAAAAATAAAAAATTCTAACTACTGTTCAGTATTCCGAACCGACACTACACTTAATATCTAAAATTTATTTAATTATAACTTTTCGCAGATACCGTTTTCTGATCTATCAGCGATGGAGTGTGGAATGAAAATAGCATTAGAAGGTCTTCGCATCACCATCCCGCCCGGCGTCTCTCCTCATATATCCAAATTAATCAAAATATGTATGAATGAAGATCCTGGAAAACGACCCTCTTTCGAAATGATTTTACCCATCCTGGAAAAAATGAAACGCTAAAACATATGTACAGTGCAGTACAGTTGACGAGTTGTGACCGAGGGTTTTTGGCAAGAAAATAATCAAAAGTAAGAAAAGTTAAATCTACTGTTAACTAAAACTAAAAGTTAGGGCCATGACTCGTCGATCATACTGTATATGGTATGTATGAATATTTATTTGTTTTCTAACTAAAATATAATATGTTGACTTATAATTATAAAATTAAAATAAATAACAAAAAATAATAATGATTTATGACTAAATGTAAAATTAATCTTAACAAGTAATGGTAAGACGATGACGACGATGGTAACAACGACTTATAACTGTAAATTCGACGACTCGAACGAATTTATTATTTTCGTTTGTTTGCTCAGGTAAGTAGACAAAACGAGGCTTTGAGTGTCACTACTCAACACAATGTCTCGAAAATTGGACAGAATGTCTTGCTTTATACATATATTTCTTCCACATATTCAAATATATCGTTCATAATTCATAGTTATGATAGCAATTAGAAATCTCCATTTAGTGCCATTACTTGACTGAGGTACAAATTAAATGCTAAGACAATACAAAATACATTTAATTTCTATTGAATATTAAAGTTATAATTACAAATCGTACAATAAAAAGTGAAATTAAGAAATAATTTTAATAATTCATTCATTAAGTTCATTAGAGGCCGTCGTGGCGCAGCGGCACAAGACTGTAACGCGACGGTTGTGGGTTCGATCCCTACTCGAAGAAGTGAAATATTTATTTACGTTTATATTTCCATTTCTTCGTTCGGGTGTCGACGCAAAACGCCGCGTTGAGTTCTGCCACTCAACACGCAATGCCTCCAGAATTCGGCAGAAAGTGGGGAACATAGTGTCTTAACACTAGGTTCCCACTGCCTACCCTGCTATGATTAAATAAACGATTACGCTATTTTTTATTTATATCTATAATGTTAATATGATTTTAATATTTAATAGAGAATGAGCTTGTGGCTAATTATATTCAATGAAGTACAAAAATATTTTTAAATGTATTTTGCGTATCCATTTGTTTAATTTTAAAGTAAAATGGACTGACACAGTTATAGAGAAATTAATATTTGATAAAAGTAACGGTTGTACCTATTTTTTAATTTTTTATGAAAAAGTTATATTGCTTTTTCAACAATTATTAAAAATGACCTTAAAATCATTTTTTTTAAAATTTAATATAATGCAACTTCTAAGATATTATTATATATTTTTTTATTTTCATTTAATGTTCCTCATTATGTGCCAGCAATGCTTACAGATTGCTGCATTAAATAGAAAGAAAAATATTTTTTATTTTATACTAAAGATATATTGTACTATGTCTTAAATTTTAATAATGTACTGTGTATTTTATTACGTAATGTGTATTTTAATAATGTCTTTTTGTTACACATATGACTGCCAGTATTGTTATAGTTAATGATTGGGTTGTATTTGTTTAAGTTGCACTTTTAATTTTTTTATGTACTTTTTTCTTATTCCTATTGATTGATTGTGAAGAATATTTGATAGAGCATTTAGCCTATTGGTGCTATTTAACAGAAATATAATTATTATATAGAAATTACATATGCTATGTATAACACGAATGTTTATATAGTGTTTTTGTCATCATGAATCTCTTGTCTATGGTTTTTATTTAATAAATATTATTTGATTTTTTAATTAAAATATATTTATAATTCGATTAATAATATGTTTTCTACACAGACGTTTATATGATGTAACAATTAACTATAAAAAATAATTTTAAGAAAAAAAAACATATACACATACTGTATATACATGTCCTAGCTCCTAAGCGCAACAAAGCCATATATACTATTAAAACTGCCTTAATCGTGTAAGACTTGCAATAAATTATTCTTGTAAACATAAATTTTATTCAAGCTTTATTAGCATCTTGAAATGCTGCTTAATTTTGTTGTATTTTTTGCCAAAATAATTTTAATAAAAACAGATACTAGACAGAGGTAAAATAGATTCAAAGTTGTAATATTGCTTGTGATTGTTGTACGTGCCTTAAAAATCTATGAATTAAGTGTCGTTGTGTATATTATAATACATGTACTAAATAATATAGAAACTAAATTATATATAGAAATTGAAATATTTAATGATTTTTGATGTGAATTAAAATCTTAAAACGTTAAAAGTATACTAACGATTTTAATGTAGTGTTTCATTTTATTTCTTCTTTTAATGTTCTTTGTTAAAACCAGCTTGTTTCAATGTATAGCGTAGCAAGATTTTAATAGCCATATTAAACATTTATTTCGTTCAAAGTTATATCACTCAAAAGTGATTTTATGCTTTTTTTATAGTTCTCTGAAATACTCGAGTCGCGATTGTAATTATCGAACCCAGACCAGTAGAATTATTTTCTCATACAATGTATTTACGCTGGATTTTTGGTTCGAGTCGCAGAGTTGAATACTGCAGTGGAGAAAAAAAATAGTCATGTGTGAATGTGTAATCACACGCGTGAATTCTTATTTATTTGGTGTCCGTTTTACCCTCAGGTTTTTTAATGTAGTTCTTCAACTCACTTTATTCCATGCAATAACCTACAAAATACTTGAAATTTGCGTAAAATTTACCAAGAGATTGTAGATGAAAGAATACCTTTCTCCTTACTTTGAAATGCTTAAGATTTATGTTTTATTCATAAAATGTTAATTTGAACAAGATTTAACAAGAAGTCAAAATATGATTTTTTTAAACTTCGCTTTATTTCTAATTTTATAGTTAGTACAGTACAGTGTTTTAAAATTGGAATTTGAATGACTGATTTTATCTTTTAATTTATGTACATTGTATTTTTTATAGATGTGTTATTAAGGGGTTAGGCAGTGGCCTAACAAAGCCTATACTATTATCGTTACAGTGGTACGATTACCCGTTACAGTGGTAACGGTCCAAAAAAAAAGGTTTTTTCACGAATTTTTTGCTTCTAAAATTTAAGGTAATTGAAAAAAAACTTTTAAGGGTATTATCGGGCATACTTTAACATACGTTTTTTACAACGAAAAAAAAACAAAATGGCGGTTCCACAGCTATCTTCCCGGGGCAAGTTTTGCAAGCAGGGGTCCGCGGCACGCAGCACTACTGGTGCACTTTTGAATCTAGAACAAAAAAAAAACCATGAATCTAGAGGATTATAGCTAGAGAATGTCGATCGGGTTTTAAAAAATATCAATTTTTGTGGATTTGGCGTGCGTTTGAAAAAAAAATTGATTTTTGACGAAAAAACGGCTAGTTTTTTGTTAATAAAAAATCAATTAATAAAGTTATTGAAAATCCCGATCGACATTCTCTAGAGAATGTTAATGTTCACATCTGGTCAAAATTTCAAGTAAAAAAAATGAAAATTGTTCGAGTGATGCTGCGTGCCATTTCGAAAAACTGTGTTTCGAGAAAAACGCGTTTAAAGTTGTACGAATAGTTTTCTATTGGAAAAAATAAAAAAAAATAGGAAAAAATTTTTTTTACCGTTAGTCTGCAATCCCAGCACCATACATTTGTCCTTCGATGGCCAAATTTTCGTCTTCTTCGTCTTTCCTAGTGGATTTTTGGAGCGCGCGCGCACTTTTTGCCTAATCCTTTGCCTAAATTTTGTCTCCGCGTGCGTAATGCATTTGGCGTCGGCTTCGATGCAACTTCTTCCAACTGCACCAATTCTCTGAATATTTCTGAGGCTTTTCATCCGTTGATATTTTGTGAAAAACGGTTGCAGAGATCTCATTTTTCATATTTTTGATGGAATCGGGATTTCGACGGATTGCCAAGCCGTAATAAATGGTTAGTTTGTCAATCAATTTGGCAGTTAGGTTGCCTTTTCCCCCCAAGAC
>DWNA01001285.1:0-15421 GCA_018249835.1 Heliconius besckei | reverse complement strand
GCCCTTACATTTGATACACAAAATGCTCTTCTGGGAACTAAACCTGTGATATCACGCTTATTATACAAATACAATACTTTTATTACGCTTTTATTTTATTGCATATATTATGTATGAAATTATAAAAAAATACCACTTATACCACTTTCCTCGTCTCTTAAAGCTATATAGGCCTATTGATCATTAGTTAAAGTCAATAAACACTAACAAAATTCATGTAATCATTAAATTAGATACTCGCTGCCTATAATCAAAGTTAAACTCATTTACCTATTTGTCTGTCAAGTATTACGATTTACTGCGTTTAGTAGATTAAACTTTAAAGCTTATTGAAGCATATTCTAGATAACAATCAAAGTTTTTTTAATTTGAGAATGTTTAATTATATTGTAATTATAAAATTTTTAATAATTTTATAGAGTTTTAAGCTGGGCTTTACTTTGCTATCTATTAGAGACTGTTACACATACCTTTATGTAATATCTGCTTATATTAATATTCTTGAACAATATGACATTTTTGTGCGAAAAATAAATACCATCAATGTATAATACGCTGCAGTTTGATGGCTCCATATACCTAACACTTTTATATTGTCTCCTCGTTGCATACCGAAATATAGTCAGGCGGAACTCAACGCCGCGCTTTGCCAGCATTAGGTTATTCTCCTAAATGGGAATCAAACCCATCACCATCGTGTTAACATTCAGACGCAGGGCCTCTGTGTCACCGACTTTTATTTTTACTTTTGTTTATTAGAAACACTTATATTAGTATGTATATTTATATGTTTTTTTACACGTATATAATATCTTTAACTATATAAGCTTTCACAGTCATTTTTAAATCACAATTGGCGTTTTTTATATAGACTTCAGACTGATTGCTTTTATCCAATAACTTATCGAGAATAGAACTAGAACTGCCAGTAAATAAATAGCCTGGGACAGTAATAAAATGTAGACTATATCGGGGTAATCCAGGCTAATAGTGGGTCTAATGTGTTTAGATCTAGATTGTATAATTACTTAGTAGGATAATGTTCGTACTTGAGCGTATAAGAAACTTTGTTAGCGTCTACGTATTTAAATACATTTATTTTTTATTTGTTTTAAACATGTTGTTTACATTATTTGTTTAAAGTTAAGATATATTATAATATAATCACTTGCAAGTTGGATTACAATTTACACTATTTAAGGGATGTGACGTCAATTTAATGTTTAATTTACAAGAGATATCGATCACCATATGTTGTGTTTTGTTTAAAATTACAATTTTTAAACAAAACAAACTTTCTCCCTAATTCTGGAGGCTGTGAATTGGAAAATTTCAAGGCACAATTTCTCACCGAAAATAATCTAATTTAATTTTTGATATAGGGATCATAATATAAAGTTAAACATTTAAATAAATGACAAACCACTTTAACTATGTTATTTACAATCAATACTTATATTATATTTTCTATTATATGCCATTATTCAAACTTATCTAGGTTATTATGTACATCATAAACAAGATATTGGCATGTGTATCATTATATTAGTAATAATAATTCTGATGACACCATATCAGTCCAAATCTAGGAGAGCGTGGGTGAAATGAAAGTTAACGAAAGCAATATATAAAAATTTTAAAATCATTTGCAACGATGACTAGTAGGTGTAATGTAACAAATGTGGCACATTGATATCTCTTCGAATTAAATCCACAATTTCGGTTTCTACGTAAATCGGCAGCGATGCGATTCGCAAGCAATGAGAGTGTATAAATGTATTTGATATAATGTTAGTAGTAATGTATATTATTAATATATTCCGCACACATCAGGGTGGGCAGAGGGAACCTAAGATTAAGACACTTCATTCCCCACTGTCTACCGATTTTTTTGAGCCGCCGATTTGAGTGGCGGAATCCAACGCCGCAAAAGAGTCACATTAAATAATAGCAAATGTGTAAGAATAATAAAAATCACTCATATATTACCTGGATAACATATTGTTTACTTAATTGTTTTCAAGTGAAGCTGTACTTACAATTTAAAAATAATTTATATCTGAAATAATTCTTATTGTCAAAAATATTTCTCCTCATAGAACATTTTATATCTAAATACAAAGAAGCTAGTAATTATTATATAACTGTAATAAAACATAAGAGTGAGGCAAAAAATAAAATTTAATTTGATTCCTACTGGCGGAAGTGTTACAAAAAAAATCAACGCCTTCTGGTTAAATTACCAAAAATATTCAGAAGTTTTTAGAATATTTTTTTTTTCAAATTGACATTGGCTTATCTATTCAAACATGGTCTGTTTTATTCAAGGTTATTATAAAAAATAACTGTTAATAATGTTTAATCTGTTTAAAATTAGCATCGTAGGCCAAATAAAAATAATGAAAAAAATGTTTTACAAACTTAATTAAGAAAAAAGTTTTGGAAACTTAACGAAAAATACTCTGTCCTTAATTTCTGATTTGTGACACTTTTTTTATATATTATTTTGTAATTTGCTTCTAGTCTAAATTGTTATAAATGAATGATAATAATTTTACAATTTACACTCATTCAACTCAACAAGGGTGGAACCTAGAGTAAAGACACTCCATACCTCTTCAATTGAAATATTTATATAATTATGTCTTGAAGTGGAATACTGGGTTCATACTGTCACGTCGCCACAGCCTCTATTATAATATTATTAACAGTTAAATAAAAATGCACAAATTTCTAATTTAGACTTTTTAATTCTCCTCATAAACATAAATAGTGGGCGTTTATGTTTAAAACATACAAAGTCAAGTCAAAGTCAAAATATCTTTATTCCATAAGAATGCTTAACATTTACTTGGACATGTCATATAAGTAGAAAACAAAAAACAAAACAAACAGACTATCTAAGCTTGGCGCCGCCCCATATTTAGCTATAAGTGCCTGACCTGGAATTGAAGTGAGGACCCAGTGAACTAAACCAGTGACACGATATCTAAAGCGATGTAAACGCAACATCTTGCTTACCATTAGTGTAACGCACATTTGCTTGTGTTTTGTTTATATGTAGTTAGTGGTTTATTTTTTTACATTCACGTTGTTATCCCGAAGATAGCAGCGTAGGCAGAGGGATTTTTTCTATCCAGTGTAGAATTTAGGTAAACTCGCATTTCGTTGACAAAATGCAATTTTTATTTCCGTTGATATATTGTTTGGCTTATTATTGTTGTTTTATTTACTATCGATGTAAATTTTTTTAGCTTCATATTATATGCCGTCAAGAAACTCCGTTCCCATTAAAACATTTTCGTTCCTCCACTTTACACTCAATTATTGAGGCATTGCGTGTTGAGGGGCGGAACTCTACGCCGCGCTTTGCCTCGTTCCCAAAGCTAGGAAATGAAAAAATAAATATTTCAATAAATAGTCCTTCGCATTCGTAGAATTTGTACATATCAACAAATTTTTACAATAAGCTTCGTGAATAAAAAATGACAGGCACTATTATTACACACAAAATAAAAAAAAATTATAAGAAAAGAAATAAAAACGTTATTATATTATCTGTATGAAATATTTTTTGCGATAAATTTAGGTTCCTCAATTAAAATGATGACTTTTTTTAAAAACCACAAACTAATTTACGATGATTGAAAAATTGAGAGTCACCTTGACAGCTTGTGGTTGGACCAAATTACATATTAGCATACAACCAAAATATGGTAATAAGTTACGCGTTCAGCAATAATATTATTTATTTTTTATTATTTAACGTCGTTATCTTTGTGTTGAAATGGATAAATAAAACAATTTAAAAAGAAAACATTGTAGCAGAATTTAATCTTAATTTATAACTGAATGTGTATAGCCTTAAACTCTCCTATTGTACATATTTCTTATTTAAATTGTGTACTATATACAATTTTAAAAAGTGAAATAGTAATGTATATTTGGAACTTCTGTCTGCATACGAAATATATTTGTTGTACATATTTATTTATTCGGTTAACCAGTAATTGTTACAAAATAGAAAAGTAAATAATACAACACCACAGACATATTTAAAATAAACACTGTATATAAGAAAATATTTTTTTAATACTGTAAATGCGGATGAATATGTTACCGTCTCAGTCCAATACATCTCTGTCCATGTCATTAAAAAAATTAAACATCCCAAATTGGACAAGAAACGTCAACTAATTTTATTGCCTTGTAAATAAAGATGGCAGATCAAAGTGTAGGAAGGGCATAATCCAATTTCCTGTCCAAATTATAATAAGCCACAGCTAAGATTAACCCAAAAAACGCGTAAACGATACGTCTTAAAACTTTCTCTACAAAAGACTTTAATGTGAAATTCCTCTTTGATTGTAACAGAATTAATAATTTATGCTAAGTAATTTATCGAACCTGATACTTTGTCAAATTAATTGATGTTTAATCGTATTATATGGAATATCTTAACGGATTAGTGAGTGGCGCTTATGCTGAATTTTGAAAGCTTACGTATACTTTCCAATGGAAAAGCTTTAAATCTCTGCTATTTTTTGTATTTTTAACATACAGAATATATTCCAATTTTTAGAATTTCTTCCCTAATATCATAATTAATTGAATAGAAGCTTTAAAGTATAAAATAATTTAAGTAAAGATATGGTTCAATTCAATCCAGTATTTCCTGAGATTACTTATACTTATAAATACAATATTTTATATTTATCTATAGTTTTTTTCAAACCTCTAAAAATAGGCGAATAAAAATACGTCTTTTCCAAATCCTTAAATGAATACCCTTATATAAACTAAATGTTCTTTGAGTTAATAAAATAGAGCCTTTGACCGTTTTGGTAATAAAAAATACTTACTTTACATAATAAATTTATCATATTTGTATTATACTGTTTACACTTTTTATTAATCAGACTCACGAAAAATACTAATCGTTATGATCGATAAAATTAATTTCTTGTATAAATTCATTATGTAATTTTTGAACGGATTTGAACCCACTTCCTGAATAACAAGTTCAAGACCTTTGGGCCAATTACGCTATCCGTTCACATTCCGTTACGATGTTGTTCCTATACGGGAATTGAAAAAATAATAATAACTTTATATAATATTTATAATTGTAAGCGTGTGAACAACGCTTTTTTGTATTATAAAATAATGTAATTACAATATTATAATTTTTTAAGCCTCTGTTATGACACTTGATGGTAAAATTTTACAATTTTTAATTAATAAATCCTGTGTAAGACACATCCGTAACGCGGAAGTCTTTATGACATCCGTGGAACTGCTTGTAATTTGCATCGGAGTGACAGTATGTATAGCTGCCTAATAGATATGAATAGACGTTAGTTTTTATTCTGTGCGATAGGGTGAAAATGTTTGTATTATTAAGTTAATTTGGTTCCCAGGTTACCTTTGCTTAAAGTAACTATCTAGGGCAAATATTTTTTTAACTTCACGCTTATAGGCAGGGAGAGCCTAGTGTTAAGACACTCCGCGCCGCCTGATTTTTGTGACACTGCGCGTTGAGTGGCCACGAAGTCCTTATTGGACTGTATGATATTTTTTTCTTAACAAATAATTATAAAATTATGAATATTATATGAAACTTTGGATATTACAAATATTTTTTAAAGTCATGAAACACATAATACCATACTTGTAATATCCAAGGTAAAAAGGTTTACTATAAGGTTACGAATTCAAAAACATAGTGGCAAAAATATAATAAAAATTTCAATTGCATACTCAATCAAATATTACCCAATACAGTAATTATAGACTTTAAAGTTTAAATATGGCTTATTCATAAATGAGTACTTTATTTTTAATTGAACGGATACGGCTGTGGTACATGTACCCGTATGTAGGTCAGCGATGCAGCGAAATGCGTTTATTTGAAGTGCAAACACGTGCTGAGCTTACAAGTGGTGTATTTATAAATGGTAACTACTTAGTTTTTAAAGTGTATAAAATTTAAAAAAACGTTTTGGTTTCCACCGGGAGCGGAGCGGGATCATTAAGGACTACGTTGTACTTGCAAGAGGAACCTGCATACTTGTATTTCCACCAATAAATAGTCTGAAAAAAAAAACAAAATACACAACTATTTGTTGGTGGTCTACATACACACTCTAATTTCAGTAAAACAATATAATTATATTGAAAACAATATTATGTACATTGAATGAACAAAAAATTGACGTAGCGGAATTAAAATGTGCTAACATTTAAGCACTCTTGTTATTACATATAGCCTAGGAAAGCAATGTATGGGACCTTTGTAAGCTTGTCAAAAATTTCATCTTAATAACATGAAGCTTTCTTTCTTATTTAGATCATCAAGAAATAAATGTAAAATATATGTAAACATATTTTTTTTTAAATATTACTCTTTATAAAGTTTGAAACAGGGGTTAAAAATTTATATACAAGAAACGCACAAGCAGGGCGTTTATAGCTTCAATAAAAGTAGATTTGAGAGATTTGCAACAAGAGAACAAGATAACGTAAGTGCCTTATCACTCTCGCAGATCCATTACGTAGCAAAGGAATGCATTAAAGTATATTTATACCTTTAATGTCATGATGTGTTTCTATTTGTGCACTTAAGCGCTGTTATGATTGGAAGCGAAGTAAGGCGAAGTGAGGCGAAGTGAAGCGATGTTTGATACGAGCCACTGTAGGAATGATTTGAAATGTTTACGACGTTGAGGTTCGAGCTTTTAATAGCTTTGATGAGCAGATGAGCTTTTTGTTTTTAAAGCATACTGTTTATAAAGTTAGCTCTGAGTGTACTGGAAGTTATTTAGAATTATACTTATTTTATTTTATAATCATAATAATTCATTTAATCAATATTTCTATCGTTAGTATATACGGTCAGTTGATTACCATTTTTTTTTATTGCGTATACAGAGAAAACTGTATCCAAACACTTAATTCTCTGCTTTCCGACTGAATTTCGAGATATACCTACAATTGTCACGCTTACAATCCTAATAAGTATATTTAATGCAAAAAAATATATAAATACATTTAAAATTTTATTATAATAAACAATATCATTACTATTTACTCTTGTTGGGTTGTTAACCTCTGGACCTTTTCCTTATATTAAAGGAAGGTCGCGAAGTTGCGTACATTTTTTTAGTAAAACCTTATTGTTATTGAGGACTCTATAAGGCAATCTCGAGTATATATTATCTGCTAATGAGGTGGTTAATTTAAACAATAATCATTTTAAATCCAGTCTTTATATAATTTATTTATATTATCAATTAACCTTCATAAGAAATGACCGCATATTAAACGACTTCGGCGCCACGTTTTTATTGAAAATTGAGAAGAAATATACAAAGTTGCAACACAAAAAATATTAGGTAAAGTTGCAGTCGAATTTTATGACTATTTAGTATATTTAATTAAAAATTCTTATCACAGTTTTTGAAAGATAACGTAGATGTAGAGTTGCACAATTTTGTAGAATTTATAGTTTTTTTAAAGTTAAAATATTTGTAATAATAAAATGGGAACCAATCACTGCGTGACTTTTATAATGTCGTTAACCCGATTTAGTTTTATATGAAGTCGTATTATTTTAAATTTTTGTCTTTTTTATTTATATTTTAAGTAAATAAAAATTTTAAATTAACATTTCAACATATCAAGATTTTACGTTGTTTTTTAGATGGTATTAAAAAGGTTAGTATTAAATAAATGTATAGATGACCTTAAATATTCCTCCTCTTTACATCTCTATGTTCGTCTAACATAAGTTTACAAGAGTTGGAGACAGGACAGGTAATATCCTATTTTATCGCTTCATAGAAATAACTTTAAAAATTCGCTTATAATATTATAGTAGAAAGCTATTATATATTTCTTCAACACCTACCTATGACATAGCAAGCACAAAAAGGAAAATGCATTTGTTTGTCTGAAACGCTTAAGGGAACGCCAACATTGTAGGGACTGGAGTCGAAACACTTCAAAGCCTCGTGGAGGGCTCTCGCAAGTGAAATGGCAGCGACACGACTGTCAATAGTTGATGGTGACAGCTTATTGACTCTAGCTCTAGAGTACGTAGAGAAAATTCTATCTAAGTTGGTGTGTAGAGCTAATATTATGTTACCAGTCTTTGCTTCATAATATCAGTATTTACTTTGTATAATTATTTATTTATAAATTTATTTATAATTAAATATAGTCATCCTCGCTAGTGGGATGGAATCCACAACTGCTGCGCTTACAGTGAGGCCCTATCCCACGCCACGCCACGACGGGGTCATCGTAAATATAGTTTTTTTAAAAAACAAGCATTTTTTTTATCTTTCATTGATCTTTTTTTATGCTGTGTCATCGTGCCATTTTTAAAAATATACTTTAAAATACAGAATAATTAGCGAAAAGTCAAACATTGATTAGTTATTTTGCTTCGACTGCAAACCGGCGTGACATACCGGTCTATTTCTGTAAGTGTAACGGAACGCAGGACGTTATTTTAATGGAGAAGGATTCCAATGGAATTACGATTTGTTGTTCGCTGAATATGTATATGGAGTAGGTATACATTTTATGAACTCTTGTTAAATGTATATTTTTAATTTTATTATTAAACATCATAATATGTCTCTTTTTTTAAAATACTTGTACTTACTTTTTAGAAAAAATATAAAAAATTGATCGTAGCATGATTTGGATGGTTTTCAAGAGGCGCGGGTTCAAATCCCGCTACGTTCAAAATTGTATGTTTTCTAAAAAGGGTTCATCTTTTCTAATCGTTTCTAAATACTTTAAAAATATAAAAATATTTCATCTATTTCTTGTTTCATTTTAGTAATAACTTAAATATTTAGAAACTATTTCTCACTGTTTTAGTGTAAACACGCACAATCACTTTTTTGTTAACATTCCATGTTCAGAACTTATCACATTTGTAGAGCACATCACTACCTATAAATATAACAATTAAATTTAAATAATACAACCCCGACGTTCCACTCATTTCATGCTTACTTTATTATTCACACATAGCAAATAAAATACAACAAACAATATGTGGAATCGACTGTCAAGTTCACGGGTGATTTATACGAGCGTCTGCGGCTCATTGTGAGTCACGCGTGAGATGCATCAGCTGCTTTGGGCTTTGGAGTATTTTTGGAAGTACTAAAATTTCATTTTAATCGATGTTAAGCTTTGAAACTTTTGCAAGTATTGGTAGGAAAATATGTAATAAATTTATTCTTCTTTTTTGTCGTCCTTACTTTGGATTATATAGTATAGTCTATTCTATTTATTTCTTTTAAATAAAAAAGCAATTTATAAATAAAAAAAATAATGACTGCAGTGACGTTCATAGAATATCTACTGTTTATGTATCGCGATGAAAATTAAAAGGCATTTGCAATCAATAACTTCATGTTTCACATGCTCTGGTACGAAATCCAATAATGTAAGCCTCGAGCTCGGCTCGTAAAACGTAAATCTTTATGGGCCAGTACGGAATTTCCCCACCTTTATAGTTTACGCACTATACATTGCATATTGCACACACAAAATAAATATTTACTTAGCCTTGTTCCATATGAATTGTGAATAATAAAATATTGCAATAATTTTAATTTATAACGATTATGCTGCGCAATCAAATCGATTTATTAGCTTTGATATAAATAAAATCGATACCTAATGACTTGCTTCACTATGTAGTACAATATTTTATCTGTGGCACTTAACACACTAGAAATTCGTAGACGCTAAATGAAAATTATGAATTCCTTTTTTAATGTTAATTGCTTATGAAGTCCAACAGAGTGTCTATATTATTAAAAAATATATATTTTTCTTAATTGAAATAAAATTTATTATGAAAAAATATAATGCTATGTCATCCTATTTTAATTTTATCTAGAAGAAACAATTGTTTGGAGTAGAACAGTTATTATTCAGTAGAGGAGTTGTGATTTATTCGATAGATTAGTCGTCTAATTTTATAGATTTCAAATACGAACATGCTATGTTTTTATTATTGGCATGATACCTACGTTTTAAACCATGTTTAGTGTAAACCGAATTTTTTTTTATAAATCTATGAATATTGTAGATAACCGAAAAGAAAATAAAACCTAATCTAATTAATTGGCAAATATTTTTTTCCATTAAAGGAAATCCCAACGACAAGATCTTGTATGGGAGACCAAACAAGCGTCGCAGCGCCTCCTTCCCCGCCCCCCGGTCGCTGGACCGCCGGCACTCCTTAAGGATCTTCGGTTCATCTAGCAAGTACTTGCAGCGATGCGCTTCAACACGCAGCTTACACCATAAACACGCCAACACCACTGATAGCTCATCTTCCACCGATTACCCACCAAGTGTAGAATCTGCGTCGCCTAGTAAGTAGTTTTGCATGGAGTTTTTTTTTATTTTTGTTTATGTTGCTGCTATCGCGCTGGTATTCGTAGATAGAAATAGTTGATGAATGTTTATGTTCTATATAAGACATTTTTAATATTCTATGTAACTATTATCTATTTAAAAATGTATTATTATTTAATACCTTTTCGGTAAAATTTCCTCCATTTTAACAGTGTTATTAATATTTCCAGAGAAAGTGTCGTTGCTCTCCCGCTTATTCAGACGAAGCGGCCGCAGCAAGCAGACTCGCGCGATGAGCACCTTCTCTGCCCAGTTCCCGCCCACTGAGTGGTTCAACTCCAAGGCGGTACATCTGCACTGTGTCGCTACGCAAACAGACTCTAAGGTGATTATTTATACCAATTTTTTATATAAAATAAAAATAATTTTTTTTTTTTTTTTTGATATCATTGTTTTTCTTATGTCACTGTCACATGTGAAGCTTGAAATTCCATTATTACGTCAAAAGTCCTATCCGATTCGTATTCAAATAGTATTTGTATTTTTTTTTATTTATTTACATTAATATTTTTTGTTATCTGTTTCCAGGAGTCCCTGCAGAGTCAAACATCAATAGTATCATCGTACTACGACGGTTCGGAGATCAGCAATCGGTCATCGACACTACCCAGGAGGCACAAAAGACATCTCTCTACTGAATCAGGGTTAGCAACGTCCACGCAATACGATCATTCCCCCATAAGGCAATCAAGCCCCAGTTCTGGTAGTCTTCCAAGATCATCGATAAGCAGAAGTTCCACAAATAAAACAATTTTAGATCATTTTGGATCTCCGCAACGAAACAGCGAGCCAAAGTTAAGGGACAGCCCTAATGGGAGTTTAAGACGTGTGGACTACTCTGACAATGTAATGTCCACTAGCGGTCCATCTAGTTTGGAATCAACAAACCATCGAACACCGAGGAAAGAAAGCAAAAACGGTCCATCAGATCTAAATTCTACCATAAAAAGGAGCTACCAAACAAGTAGCAGCGGTCACTCCAGTCTAGAGTCGCACATATCAGATCGAACACTAAAACCTTCACCTAGTCATAGTAATGGAACGGGTTTAAGTCGAGCACAATCACTTGTCAAAGTTCAAAGCTTACAAAGTTCCCCTAAAAGTTTACATAAATATAGAAACAAACCTCCGATCGCCGGCGGTGAAATAAAAAACGGCAAAGGTCCCTCCCCTAGAACTTCACCAAAAAACTGTCCAAACACACCCAAAAAAACCGCAACCCCTCTGCATAATAAGGCATTAGGAGCAAAAATTGAAAATCCTGCGACTGCAATGCTCGCCAGTTCGAATTCCAACAACTCTATCACATTAAAAGTGACTACTAATACGATGTCACAGAATGGCGGAACTAACACCAAAGTATACGTACAAAACTCTCCCGTACGATCTGTAATAACTTTTGAAAACGGAAAAGTCACTGAGGCCACTAATGGGAGTAATATCTACATAATCAACGACGACAGGCAGGTCGTGTCGGTGTCACAAAACGGAGTTGCCAGTCAAACCTCAAAAAACCCACAAGAAACCTCATTTGACGTCTGTGTCGAAAAAAAGAAGCAAATGTACCAAGAGCCGGAATCTGTAAAAGTACAAGAAAACAAATTCAATAAGAACTCGATTAATGACACGGGCATGAACAACAATCGAAAATTATCTTTACAAATAGGTGGGGCGGCGAATAACAACAGTTTTATATATAAGAATCAGTTGAATAACACTAATGAAGTCGCTTCGAACCCGGCGTCGCCAGCCATACATAATAACATTCACAACATAGAAACCAGCACGAACAGCAATCCGTCGACACCGACCAAGAGTTACGATAACGTTATCGGGTCTCTGGGTAATTTAAGATATCAAAAAAACTCCCTCACGTCGGCCAACAGTGGACTACACACGAATATAAATTCGAATAGCGAATTAAAAAGCGTCGACTTGTTGAAGAAGGCAGCTGCTTTACAGATGTTAAACGGACTTCCAAATGTCCATAATAGAATGAGCTCAGAGTCGATAGCCAACTTGCTAACGAAGGGTATCGATCAAAAGCCGACGGTGCTGGGCTCGGAGCCAAACCTAGCGCTGAAGAACCAGGAATTGATAAAAGATATCAACACATCGAGCGAGAAAATAAACTGTTTGGAAAACAAACAGAAACGATACAGCCTAAGCCAGGATAGCAAGAAAGATCAAGATTTTTATAACTTTCCCAGCTTAACCGATTTGAGCTTTAATTTCACTAGTTTAGCTGCACAAAAGATATTAAAAGGGGTCAGTATAAATAGTGTGGACACGTTGGTGGAGTTAAACATGGCTGCCAACGGTACCGAAAAGCAAAACAATAGAGACGTGGCTGCAGTATGCACGGACTTCGGTCTTGTATAGTATAAAGTAGGATAGGCAGTTTATTTTGTTTAAATGTACAATAGTAGTATTAATCAATCAATATAAGTTAGTTAAAACTTATTTGTAACAACTTCATAACACTAGTTACACGCTATACTTAGTTCGAACTTTGTACTCATTTGGAATTTTTATACTCTCAACTTATTAAAATTGTCCTAGAATTTTTTTCATGTATCCCTTTTATGAATTTTAGTATACTAACCTATCCACGATATTAACGTAGAAATTTATATGATTCAGTATTCATATTAACATTTGGTAAATTCTTAGTTTGTAGTTCACTGTGAATGTATTGACTAGTATCAGTAACACAACATAAAAAGAAATCTTTCTAAATTTAGATTTGTATATTCCACTATTTTAATTATTCAACAAATTTTGAAAGAGCACATATGAAAACCCCATGAAACCCAATGTTACATAAATTATAGCACACAAAATTCATATTAGAAAGAAAACTACTGATACTAGGATTAAAAGTAATAAGTATGACAATAAATTACTTCTTGCAAATCAATGGTGGCCTAAGAATACCCATCCAAAAAGGAATTTAGTGCCTATTTCAATATTAGATTATAACCCATCACATTTATGTACTATGTAGTACTAGCGTACTCTAAAATATAGCCTTTAGCACATATCTATTCACTTCATTAAAGTAGGCACTGATTGACACTATGAAACATATAATGTTATACATCGCAAGTTTGTGCATTTAGTATTGAAAAGTATATTATTAAAAATTTCCACAAATCAGCACAGCAGTTTATCATAAACAAATAAATATATAAACATCTTGTGAATGATATATTTCATCTCATAATGTCAGTCATTACCCATCTTTATAATTTACCTTTTCCAAACATATGCACTTCTGTTTGTGCCATCGCAGCTTCCAGTAAAAAAGTTGAGTACAAACTAGAATACATCTCTTTATGAAAAAACTGATTCCATCCAGGGATGGGAATTTATAGGGGTGTTATGTAAAATGTATGTCATGTATAAGTGCCATAAATAAAACTGTAATGTTATGAAAGAATCAAACTGGTGGTATGATTTTGGAAGATTGGCGCCCATTATGTTTGTGTACTGCACTTTAAGTGTAGTAGAAATAAAGGGTAATATTTATTCATTAGAGAATATAATCGGAAGTCAATGCATACTAGAGTTAAGTGTTCAGTAACGCCATTTGTAAAAAATGTATTAACAATATAAGTTGATGCTTTAATTTATTTGTTTCATTTATTCCTACACCTTGTGACATTGAGTTTTATAAAATTAAAAAAAAATAAAATCCTCTTAAGCATAAATTACATAAAATAGAAAATTTTATTAAATGCATTCTAAAGTATTAATTAATTAATATATAATCTGCTAAGAGCAAGTTATAGTACTGTGCTCCATTACATCACTTACTTGTGACGGTTCAGTTTCAGTCTGATTTTTAATAGAATTTAACCAGTCATCAGTAGGATTAATTTTTTTTAAATCTGTATCAGAACATTCACTTGTTTCTTCATCAGTATTAGTTTCTACACACTCTGGTTCATTAAGAATATCAATACAGTCTTCATTTTTACATATATCTATAGGAATAACATTAGTATCTAAATCGCGAAATTTTTTGGAAACTTCCTGTGTTTGGATATTAACATAACACACACAATCCTTAGTTTCTGTTATTTGTTTCAATGCAGCCTCTTCTATAGCTTCTATTTCTTCTACGTCTTCTTTCACAGTTATATCCTCAATCGTTTTATAAGAGTACATATGATCATCATTCGGGCTAATATAATCTTCTAATATAAAAGTGTTATTATCAAAACTTAGTCTCTTAAAATCAATAACACCATAACTGTTAATATAATCTAGTAAGCTGGATTCATTATTGTAGCAGATTTTAATATTTTGAACACAATTTCTTTCGAAGTCTTTGTTGTCCTCGCATTGTTTTCGAATAGCGTCAAGTTGCCTTAATGTTTTAAGTTCCCTGGCTTTCAAAGTCGCGTAAATGTGAGCAAAAGATTTCCTGACTGTTGCCTTTATCTAAAACAAAGATAATATTAAATATAATTTGTATAATTGGAGGAATAAGGTTTAAGTTATATCCCAATGACCCTTACATTTTCAATATTTTTCTCGAAATCGTCTGAATCACTCGCCATATTTGTTGTTGTTATTACATTTTTTTTAACTTGTCAAGGCTAGCAACATGTTTGGAGTTGGACCTTAGTCTTTTAATCTATAGAACCACAGACTGAATAGAAAACACAGTACCTACATTGAATTATTATATTATACGATATCATAAAACATATGGTACCGTAGTAATATTATTGAAGTTATTGAACTATCATGAAGCAAAATAATATTATCGCCAGACTTATAAAGGTTATTGACGAATACGCAGGATTATTTTGAGTATTTTCATGTTATAGATATAATATAATTAGGTTTCAGAAGTGAAATATGAAAATAAAACTATACAACACTAATGTTACAAATACAATCTTATTTATTAAAAATCTAAATAACTATAAACTGAAGTATAAATAACTAGAAACTT
>DWNA01001284.1:0-15423 GCA_018249835.1 Heliconius besckei | reverse complement strand
GGTTTAATAAAAAGTTCGGATGAACGGAGCGTCTCTAAGAGATGCCGCTTTCCCTAAAAGGATAATAATACGTCGTTTCCATGCACTCGACCCACGGCGGATCCTCGGCTCTTCGGGAGAAATGTAAATTGTCCTGGCACCTGACAAATAGCTTAATTAACGGCTAACACGCGACACGTGAATTATTGAGATTATCCGAATGCTTCATTATGGAGCTTGCAGCGCACCGTTTATTATGAACTATTACAACCAGTTTTATGGTCGTTAGCGTCAGTAGGTCGCTCTAGATTTTTTCTCCGAGACTATAATGAACGCTTGATAACTAGCAAATTAATATCTAAAGTTTCAATTATTTACATTTTAAATAGTTCTACCAAATGATTGTCCCGAAAATGTTAAAATTTAAGACAGAATGCGATAAACAATCGGAGCTGAAGGAAACTATCTGAGTGCCCACGTGCAGAAGTGTAATGGAAGCATTAAATTTCAAGGTTATAATAGGAATTATGTAAAGAGATTTGTTTTTTTCGCAACGCAACGTGTCAGTAGGCGTCACGTGGGCGCGCACGTGATGACTTTGTGACCGAGGCATAGAACGACACGACCGCCGGCGTGGGCGACCATCGCAACACTGATTTCAATAAAGCCTGCCAAACTATAATCTAATGTGAACCGTTTCAAAACTTTAGACTATCATAAGTAATAACATGACCTTTTTCTAATCTTAGCACGTCGTTCGTCGTATACTTAACATGGACAACTGTCAACCTTGATTTAATGATCAAAGCTGCAAAAAAGCCAGGAGTTCGTTTGAAGGTAGCGGCCGTAGCACGCGACGCCCGCGGTGAATTCCAGCTTCACATCGAAACGTCAACCATTCCGGGAAACAATGACGGTAAAAACGGATTGGTGGTTCAATTGCATAACGACGTTGACAAAACTCGAGCTTTCCCACCGAAATCTGGATTTTCGGTGGATTTTTTAATTGACGAAAAAACAACGCGACGCTCTGCCCGAGCCGCAATAAAATAAAAACTTACTCGTTAATGTTTTATGTATGACGTTTGCGATGCCCATACATTATGGATGGGGCCCCGCTGGCTACGTTCGGATATTTTGACGGAACGCCAGATATCGGGGGCACTATGGTGGGCGAACTTCTTGGTGTTTTTTCGTGACAACTTCAACTGATAAGATCTGCTGCCGAATAACGACCGTGCGTGGTCGCGTTTCCATTATTCAGAATTTAAGTACCTATGTTAAATTATTTAACAAACAAATAATTAACTTTATGCGTTAGGCATTCTAATCAATCGCTTTCGTTTGTTTGAGTAACATAAGAATTACATTTATATTATATATTTTCTGGTACTAGCCCGCCTTGACACGTTTACACAAACAAAGCCTAGAAATGTTTAAAATGTCTGCGCAATGGTGATTAAAATGTAAAATGACTTGGCATTTATATGTCCACATCACTGAGTGGCTAAAATGAAAACAATTTCAATTTACGAGCTTAATGGCCGAAACTCGCAACATGTCTCGAAGGACCAATTTCATCAAGCCAGTAGTTGCAGGTGTCCACGCCTAGGTTGCTCATAAAGCTTACGTGCTAAACGTAATTTATCCCATACATTAAGGGATTATAGTAATTATGTACCTACTGTTTCACAGCAAAGCGAATAAATTTCTCGCTTGAACACGGAGTGAATGGTGTAAAAAAATAAATAAAGGGAACTAACTTCTGCACTAATATCTTATATGAAGTAATTATAAATATGGCTACATACATATAATATAATGAAACAAGAAAGCTGCTAATACAAATGAAATCTTCAACGCGAACTGCTTAACACAATTCGCGTTTAGTAAAAAGAGTCGTTAGACATGGCAGAATGTCGTCGATCATTGTTCGCGGTTACTAGGTACCGTCGAAAAAGATGGGAATAAATGCAGATATTTCGCGAAGGAACTTAATAAAAATCCCACGGATTGATTTCGTACTTGAGAACCGGCTCCTGCCACGTCACACTTACGCCTCACTTTGCACATGGTCATTTTTAAGTAAGTACTGTAGCCTTCGTGATTTTTTTTTAATTTATTAATAAGACACCATATGACATCATAATAAATTATGGCGAAAACAAATAAATGAACCTACAAACTTACAATATTTCAGGTGCTGTTAGTGGTCTTGAAGCAATTGGTGCATTCCAGGATGAAGTATAAGGTTTAACTACAAATATATTCCTGTTTAAATTAAATATATCACGGTATTATGTTCCGCCACCCACAACCTCTAAATGAAAACTAAATGTCTATCTATCTATCTATTATAAATATAATATCTATTGCATTTAAAGATATAACAGATGCCCATATAATTGAATTAACCTACGAACCCAATAAAAAACGTACGAAACAAGAGGAAAATAGACACTAATTGAACGCACTATTTAAACGCTCACGCTCATACATTGAATTTATCAACTTTGTTTGTCCACAAGGTGCTCGCTGCTCATTACAAGCGATAATGACTGGATCTATCTGCAAGTGTAATGCGATCGGGCTGTACGGAAAAAGGGAACTTGAGAATATCCCAACTGAATTTTAATACTTGTTATTATACAATAATAGATCGCTATTTTAGCGATAACGCCGCCTCTTGTACATTTCTTTCTTATCTTGATTCCTTTTCTTGTGTTATATTTTTTGGGTGTACAATAAATAATTTTATTATTATTATTATTATTAATAATATTGAAAAAATCTCAAGATGTTTAAGTGTAACAAAATAGTATTATTACTAAATATATAAATAATGGTAGGTTGACGGCTTCCAAGAGGTGCGGGTTCGAGTCCCGCTACGTTCAGATGTACGTGATCTTTATACCTTTTTCAAAAAAATATATATTAGTGTGGACGTACCACATAAAAAAAAATATATTACCAAGTATTCTCTCTCTCTCTCTGTTACTACACAAAATACAAAAGTCTTAAAAGACAAGTCAAAAAGAATAAAAATATATATAAATAGTTTATGTCTTTCATGACCCTACATTTTAGTTACAAGTTAAACAGCAATTTTATACCTTTCAAAATACATATGTCATATTCGTGCATCTGCAAGAATTTATAATGGTACTATAACATTTAATTACCGAACTATGAACAAAAAATCAATATACACGGTTTAAAAACATTATTTATATTCTCATTTGGTAAATTATGGGCGCTTATGCAAGACGCGTCGAAACAATAGGTCGTAACAAGTAGCTTTTAAGAAACGCAGCTTTGCCCCTAATTGCTACTAGCAATAAGGACTATAACTACAAAATATAAAGCATATACTTGTGTCGCCTACCGTACAAGCCTTCTGGTAATTACACGGAGATCGTCTTTAATTAAAATTTTCGGATACTTCGCGAAGTTTAAACTTCAAAGGCAATTTTGGTACTCTAATTACTCACTATATTATTTTTTATGCTACAAAATTCTGTGGGTCCGGAGTTTTTAAGAAAATCACTTTAATTTTTTCATCTTATCTCATTTTTTAAAATGCAATTAAAACTAAATTTATAATGTTATATGGAGAGATAGTAAACCACCAATACATAATTTCAAATACGTATAATAAATATGTCCTCTGCGTGCGAAACTGCGTCAAAATATAACGAAAACACCTTTTTTACATGTAAACATTAAAAATTCTGATAACACAATCGCTCGTTACATCTAATCAGAATTCGGGTAGTGATGTGCTTTATAATCGTGCGATCTACAGCAATTTTCTCGAAATTCCGCCTCGAGAACACTTTGGTCGTGATCGCGCAACCCTTTGATACTTCCGACGAACAATGAATAACTTATTAAGGACGAAAGTCTAACTATCTACGAATAACTAACTAACTCGGACAAATTCACCAATAAGTCTGTCATCTGTCTGTACCCTCGCGAATAAGATTGATGTACGAATCGATGTTTAATCGATTTAGAGTGCTTCTCGATTCGTTTGCATAAGTTACCTACTCTACGAAAGTTCTTTGTTTAAGACCAAGTTTTGAAGCTTAAAGTGTTGAATGCTGTATGTAGTGCTTGATTTATAACTTAATTTTGTAATATGAATATGTATTTACAATTTTTAATATTCCTTCTTTTTTTCGTATAGGTAATCAAAGGGGACCTAGTGTTACGACACTCTGTTCCTCGGGAACTAGGCACATTTTCGAGATATTGTGTGTTGAGTGAAAGAATTCAACGCTGCGTTTTGTCTTGTTACCGAAGCAGGGAAATAAAAAAAATCCGACGAGCGAGTATCGAACCGACGTTGTGCCGCTGCGCCACACCGGCCTGTGTACCAGATAAACAATACAAAAAAACCCTAAATAAGTATAATCTAATAACATCTTATTCAAAACAAAGACACAGTAATAAAATAAATATAAAAAAAACAAACCGCTCTCAAACTTATAAGCAAACACTTGACAGGGCAGCGTCTTAACGGATTTATCCGGATTATACATTTGATCCA
The DNA here is from genome assembly GCA_018249835.1 of Heliconius besckei. Taxonomy (NCBI): domain Eukaryota; kingdom Metazoa; phylum Arthropoda; class Insecta; order Lepidoptera; family Nymphalidae; genus Heliconius; species Heliconius besckei. Next base: position 10,892 of record DWNA01001284.1, on the reverse strand, counting down.
AACAGCGTAGTACTAGGCGCGCATAACAACGAGGCGTTCACTAGGTGTGAAGGGGCGGGCCGTACGCCAGACGTTCCCTACACACCGGCCAATCAACCTAGACCTGCCTTGCCCCGCTTATTTCTATAAATTGTACGTAATTCTTGGGTCTTTCATAAAGAAACGCAGTTCATAATAAACTGGTTATATTTGTCGACCTACGATACCCTCCTTATGTCTACCGAGTCTAAGTGAAACGCGGTTCATGATAAACTGGTCGTATTTGTCGACTTCTTGGGCAGTTATGAGCTCCTAGTATCTCGACTTGTTTAGGCGGTCTCTTGGTGTTAACTAATATCCTACTATTTATTGCATTGTGATATAATAATAAATAGTTCTTTTTTTAATTACAATTTGTTTGTGGAAATTTGATTAAAGGTTCTAAAGTTATATTATAGCGATAGGAGAATTAGGTAACGTCACTATTTTCTATATTCATATATTTTTTTGGTATTTTCGTGGATAATTTTATTTATTTAAAAACTAAACTAAAAAATAAGATAAACTACACTATGATCACTCATTTTATGGCCTTTTCAAAATATTTACTCGAAATCTAAGGTTTAGTAAATAATAATTAAATATATCTTTCTAACATTAAAATAAGTAAAATAAATAAATAAATACACATTTCTATCTCATCTCCGCCATTTCGTAAGCCGGAGCGTGAGATATGGGTCGACGCGCTTCGCAATTAGTGTACGCAACGAATAATTGTTTAATTTCGGCAGTTCTATTTGCTGTACGCTCTCATTTTGTACAGATTATTTTGAGCAATATTCTACTAAAATTGAATTCATTTAGAAAAATATAATGCTTTCTTAGATTTTTTTATCTACTGTTGAATTTTTATTACAACATTCATTCATAACAGATTATAAAAATATTGTTTTTAAAATAATAACAGAATTGTCTTTCTTCAAAATTCCATTCCTTTTCCTCTATAGATAAGAAGAAGTGTTGGGTGATTTTTAAAAAAAGAAACCCGCTGCATATAGAGCCAAATATGGTCCCAAAAGTACTAGGGCATCAGAAGGTATAAGGAGTTCCCTGTGCCATCCAGCTTTTGGAATTACTAACGAACAAAAGTTACCTTGCTACATTTAACTATAAAGTTTACAATTGCAGTTTTAGTACTGAGTAGGTACACATATTAAAATAATGTTTTTTGATCATTATAGAAAGTTTCCTTGATAGGTGGGATTACAAAACCACACCGATTCATCAAATATTTATTTTATTAGGGATAAGAACCCACAAACATCATATAAACTTCGATCTATCGTAAATTTTCCATCACAGTGTTTCGTTAGAGATATAGGTATAATTTATTTATTTACTTATCGTACCCACGAGATACTTTATTGGAACCTTCACTCTAGGTGTAGGTCATAACTAAACTTAGATAGGTACATCATGTACAAAACGTTGCAAGTCGAGCAATTTACTAAATTGAGATGTGCCTAATCTCAATTTTATTTAACAATAGTTGGAAATCTCATGATCTCGTCGCCCGTGTGGGAAAATAATCAGGCTGGCAATCTACTAGCTAGTTCCTAATTAATTTAGTAATCGTTCGTGACGACTTATTCCGGGCCCTAACCACTAACAAAATCACGACTCTGCCAAACGATAATAGTTGTTTTAAATTTATTAAAATGCTCCCAAGGACTATATCGGGATTGCTCTATCGGACTGTATAATTTATGACTTTTTAATGATGCCTCGCAAGCAACGGCGTAATAGCTTTCAGCCCAAAGTAAAGTCGACAAGTAAAATAATATTTACGATTTAAAATCGATATTTCAATTATTTTAATAACAGCGTTTGTTCGATTCGATTAATTACAATTGCGCTAATTGCTGGGAGGAGGAATTTTTGAAATTCGCGATCAGATTGCCGCTGTATGTGAGACCACCTTGCGAGCAGTCTAACATTTAAAAAAAATTGCAAAATTGCACCTTTGGAAGCCATGTTTCTTGACAGCTAAATATGAAAGATAACATAGTTTTCACATTGTTGACTCATTTAGTTCTCTGACCGGTTTTTAGTTGGATCGTGATCTCAGTTCCTTTGACGGTCGTTAAAAATGAGCTATCTCCGAGTTTCCGATCGCAATAATAAAGCTGAATAGTTAATACCTGTCAAGTAGAAATGAGAAAAATGTGATTTATAAACAAGATGCACAGCGAGTTTAGCATTGGCAACATTATAGTATAAAAAAGTGACGCTGTTTATTTAACTATAAAGAATTGTGTTATCACCAGTATTTATGTATTTTACGAAATATCCTCTCACAACACTATTGAAAATCAAGAAACTTTTAAAGTAAAAAGTTTTTAAAAAAAGCTATGCAACAGATAATAAAATAAAAGTACTGACTGATCAAATGTTTTTCACTAACGATGTGACATACCGCTATAAATTGCGAATCCCCGCATCGGCTTACGCTACACCGCCTCGGGCTACTATGTCGGGGTACACGACAGCCCTACAATGGCCGACAAATGCCGACATCAGCCCGACGTGTATAATAAAATAAAATTTTTATAAAGTTTTAAATTTATAGATTCTCTTAAGAATTTGGGTTTAACAGACTTAATAATATAGTAAATCAATTTACCAAAGTTTGCAACGAAAAATCAATAACTACTTTATACAAATATAAGTACGATAAGTAAAGATGAAAAAGATAAGCGACAAAGTATTTTAAACACAAACAAACATTTAGAAATTTGAAAGAAAATCGTTCCAAAGAATCTATGTAACTGTTAAAATTGTAAATAATGTTTCAGCTATAAATAAATTCAGTCTTTACTGAAACTTCTTACTTTTACATAAAATAATATAAATAAGCCATTAGCCACCATAATGGAAACATTACGGAAGTTGATTCAAACGATGTTACTCAATCGAACGGATCGTTCGTGTATCGAATAATGCAAGCATTAAAGCAACTCCTGAACAATAGATAAAATATAGGTACTGAGGAAATACTAAAGAAAAATAATAAGTTTTTTGTATTGTGTTATTGTGTTTGTTTTTGAGACTTTAGAGTAATAAATTAACTCGACGTTTATGTAATAAAAAAATTACTACGTTCTTGAAACATCGAATAATAAGCAATTTGGTTCCATAAAAATCGATACAACGCTAGTCATGTCTCGAATTAACCAAATGGTTAATAAAAAGACATTTTTGATTATAGTTTATATTATAAAAATATATTTAAAAAATACCGTAATTACTATCATAAATTGCAATCAATGTATCATATGAAAGATATAAGAAATATGCAAACGTATATTCCACTTTAATCGAATATAACAAATAAATAAAACAAGATGAAATACAATCTGTGGTTAAAATCGAATAGAACGATTTATACAATCAACGTGTATCTAACAAGCGGATGTAGACTCTCGGAGTAAGCCTTTATTTATTCTAATTAATATATATTTTTTAGAATTGCTTAATATATTTGTATATTATATGTGGAGAATATACACCCTCTAAACAAATCTGAACTAAAAAAAATTAACTTGGTGCAAGAAATCACCATAAAATCTGAAAATAAGAATATAATATTTTTAAACGGTTTAGAATACGTTAAGAATATAATATTTTTTAGCTTTACACTTTATTTTGCACATAGCTGGGTATTGCTGGAACTTCCGCCCTTATTCGAATCAAGGTGGGCGGTAGTACTCAACGCCGCGTTTAATTTTTCAAGAATCACATATTCATTTATAAATAATTTTTAATAATTACACTAAGTTGAAATTATGATACTATTCTATCCGTTCTAAGGATACGGACATACTTATTTCAAATTTTATTATTCTATAGATTACATTACGTAGGCAATAAGTTTTATATCATTCTCTTTATTTTCCGCATATACGATTATTATAGGTAATTATAATTCTTAAATATTAAATAGTAGTTGTTAATTTTTTATTCATATCATATGTCTCGCGAATATAGCGAGCTCGGTAAACAGGGGTTAAACATTATGTAAAAATATTTTATCTGTAATATAATATTAGACCGATTTTATTTGTAATTATGTATATAGATAATATTAAATTAATCAACTTTCAATATGCAAAAAAAATATCGAATAGAATTAGTATATTAAAAACTATATTAAAAAAAATAGTAGTTTAACTTGTAATAAAATTTTGAGAAGCGCAGCGCAATCGTACAGAAACAGATAAAACATAATATTTAATAAATAAGTACAAACGTATATACCTATATATGATTCTTTTATTCTAATTACAAAACGATTTACGTATAGAATAAAAAATATACCTAAATTCTGTCATTAACCTTAAAAAAATCTTAAAAGTATATTGAAAATATAGCTTTAGTTTAGGCACGATACATTAAGATCTAGATCTAGACAAAATAAAGCACGTAACCCTTTATTTGAGATGTAAACCAGATTGTCCCCATATTATCGGTGCATCAAAGACTCCGTGACTGAAGATCCGACAGACAACTTGTATGCAAAGGCAGCTTTTGAAACACTTTAGCCTTATTAATTCTTACCTGTTTAAAAATGTTTTAATTTGCTGTTTAAATATACAAAAAATACAATTGTAAATTATCTATAATTGTTATAAATACGACTCTAAAATAAGACTGCTAATAAAAATTCTTTAGTTGGTTTTATTTATTTTGTTTACGAAAATTATTAAATTTAATTTTGAATAAAATCGAATAGTTTTGTTACAACATTTTTAATACATATTATTTAAATAAATGTTGTATGCGTTTCGAACACAAATATAAAACATTTTCCTTATATGTACACACCTATTAAGTTATAAAATTGATATATATTATTAGTTATTTAATTATAAATGTTAATTCTAAATTCCAAAGACGTAACACTGTTACCAGCGATTATTATAAGACAGTGAAATTTGCAGACTTCGACTTATTAAAATTCCTCTACAGATGGCTAGAAAAATCCTGTTTGTAACAGACACCTACGCGAATCGATTGACTTGTAAATGGCCAGAGGCGGATAATGCCACTATATTGTATAATTTATCTGTTCCACTTAAACATTTTCAGTTTAAATTATTTATTTATATATTTAGAGCTTAATCAAGAATTAAATTTATTTAAAAAAAACCTATTTAAATTCTAAAGCATATTGATTCAATTTTGTTAATAAACATTTTTCTAATCCCATTGTAATTATTTATTTTTGTAATGTCAAGTTACTATTTTCGGACTTATTTACTTGATACTACTAGCGCCATCTATCGTACTAAGCTTACAACATACAATGACAGATGACTCAAAATGAACTAAAATATACAAAATATGAGTTTAATTAACAGATTTTAATACTATATTTCATTACAAGTATTTAAAAAATAATTAATGATATATCTTATACTGTCGTTAAAGTGAGTTTTAAGGATGTATATCATATCAACATTCTAACACTTATCAGCTGACACCTGTCAAAACTTTCTGCACAAATGCTTACAAAAACCCATAAAAATATCCTAAAACACATAATTTTAGCTATTTCTAAATGCAAATATACTTATTTCATATAAAAACATGCATTGTAAGTCACATTTAGCAATATTCCATATTTTTTGTCAATTTGACATAACCTATTAGTGTGAAACAAAACTTAATCTTTGTTTTCAAGCCCTTGTAGAATAATTAATTGTTATACAATTTCCCTTTCTAAGCTACTTTAGACTATATCTCACTAAAAATATTCGAAAAATAGGAATTGAAACAGTATATTATTAAATATTACTTGATTATCTTTTGTAATTATTGAAGTATCCAATTTCTAAACATTTAAATATTATTTATTAAAATGTTTATTCTTATTTATAAGTATAAAAATAATGGTTCAGCAAGAAAAAATATAATTCAAAGGTGAAATTAACATATAATTTTTAGATATTATAGTCACCTTGATTCTTAGTAATATCAAAATAAAGCAAATATATTCCTATAGAATTACTAAGTGTCAAGTAATAAGATGTTATAATTTGAACTATCTGTTAACGGTATACAAGTTAAATTTGGTAATAACAGTAAGCTCCTAAACAAATTAAATAAAATTTTGAATATCATACTGGGAAAATTTGTCCGACATGACTCCGATAAGTTATTTTTCTCAATAAAGAGCTTTCCCCACTATTAATTGTTCTAGACAATATATGACACTTTCACACATTGTAGTGATCAGAAGTTATGGGCTAGTTTTATGGAATATTGCCAAAAGTGGTCTCAGCGACCCACCTTCTTCATGATTCCTGTCTTCCGCTTCGAGAATGTAGTGTACCGGCGTAGTTTGTTGTCAATGTATTCCATCTTGATTTTCACACGACCTTTGGTCTTTTTGCCGTTAGACGGTGGTGACTTCTTGGGTTGGAGGGAAGCGTAGCCGTCGTCAGCGATATCGGGCATCGTGCAGTGCTCCAGGCCGAGGCTCTGGGAGGGTCTCTCGTCGTAACACTGGTCTGACGGGCGCTTAACACCCGCGCGAGGTACAGGGCAGGCCTGCATGCCTGGCCGTAGGCCTCCGCCGCCGAGCGAGGCGGGCGGGCGGCCCGCGCCGTACATGTCCGGCACCTCACCCAGCAGTCCCATGCCGTAGGGCGACCCGAAGCGGGGCTCTCGCGCTCCGCCGGGCGCGTCCATGATAACCTCGCAGTACGCCACAGTAACCGGTGCGCACACGCGCTTCACACACCTCACCGTTCGAACGCCGAACGGAGACTGACCGAAAACGCGAAAGAACCGAGGGCGGGACTGACGGCTCGGCCGCTCGGACCGCGACTGACTTCGCGGCGTTGCGCCCCGCGCGCCTCGACGGCTATCCGTCCCGCTCGCACACGGTGGCGCGGCGGCGGTGCGAGCGAGACGGAACGAGCAGGCCGCGACGTAACCCGACACATCCGCGAGCCGGAACCCGCGAACGCGAAACGTGCCCGAAATCTGTATTAAAATAGAGGTTTTATTTTGAGTTTATTTCGTAAATAGAAGTAATAGAGCGGGCCGGCGCGGGACGAGCGGGGACGAGCGGGCGCGAGCGGCGCCGGCGGGCGGTGGGCGGCCGCGCGCCGTATTTAGACGCGAGCCGTGCCAAATATGGCAATGGCGGTCAAATGGGGGCCACTGAAATCCCTCCTCCTCGCAGCTGGCGATTTTCACGTCTAATAATTAAAATTGTCACGTTCCTCATTGTGCATTACATACATATGCGCTGACATATTATGCCTTTAGATAGACGCTAATGCCACAGGTCCGTCCGACAGATATAGACTCACTTTTTGTACTCGATTTTCCAGTCTAATGTTCGCTGTGGAAATACACTATGAAGAATACACATCGATTCGATGGTGATGATGAAGATGGCGGTACAGAAAGAAATCATAAATTAAATTACACATGTTCTTAAAGAAAGTAAAAATTAATGTCAACTGTTTTACTATCAAAAAAGAAACTATCTCTGTAAGGCAAAGGCATAAAATTTTCAGGGTTACTTTAAATTTTTGTTTTTGAAATACTTTAAATAATAATACATTGCTATTCATAACAAGACAATCACTAATACAACTTAAACCACCTTACCACTTTACAACTTAAACCACCTTACCACTTTTAAAAGAATAAGTAACTGTACAAATTAACACTATCGTTATTTATTGCGAATTTATTGAGAAAATGGAAAAATGGTGTCTTTATTGTAAATTTTATGGCTCTGTTAGAGTATCTGTTAGCTGCCTTGTAGTTCGCCCACTGCTGTGTTTAATTTGCTAATTTCCCATTTTTAGATCATTTTACGACATTTGCGTTCTTTGACCTGTATTTTAATAATGAAATGTAATTTTATCTAAATGTCTATACTATTCTAGACTAATGTGATGAAGGTAAAGTTATTTAATAATTTATTTTTGTTGGAGGGAACGCTACAGGCTGTAGGAACTGTATAATCATCACATTAATGGTTACCATGTCATGTTAGGTACCTAACCAATTTTACTTGAACTAAAGTGCACTTAGAAGCCACAGTTGAAATTAGTAAACATATAAAATCCGGTGAAATTATTCACATACCTTAAAAAGTTCTATTATAATTTATATCAACAGTTTTATCAGTATCATATAAATATAAAATAGCTTTTGCTTATTTGACTTTACAGAAAGATATGTCGCATTTTACAGAGTGAGCGACTAGAAAACAATAGTAGAAAAGTTGAACACGTTATGAAGGTAGCTATTGAATTGTTTTTCTAGAAATATAAAAGATTTTGTTTTTTTAGAGGGAACTGGAGTGTTTTAATACTGACTTCCCTCTGCTTACAGTGCTATGCAGAAAAGGACTGGAGCTGGAAAAAATAAAAAATAAAAAATAAAAATGGAACACTCAAAAGCGCCTGCAACCAGGCACGTCCTGCCTGGAAACGGTGTTCATCGTTTTTAATATAGTGAAACAATATAAATATGTAATAGGAAAATTAAAAATATATTTAATTCTCTAAATGTATATTGTTTTATATTCACTTATGTGTTTAATTTTATTTAATTATATATATTGTGAACAGCCCGATGCTACAGATCTTGTTCGATGTCTTTCCCCTGTTGAATCAACCCCTACGAATAGTTTCGCACGAAACCTGTTTAGTCCATGTGCCTTTGGCAATTTAGTTACTAAAATTACATTGACAACTGAGGATTAACAATAAACTTGCTTTTTTAAATATTATATATTTTTTAAAATAGTATCTTCTATTTGAATTTAACATTTAAGTGTTGAGCATGGGCGAAGTTGGGATGGGGTTGGGAGGGGGATTTGGTCCATGTCCACCCCAGACTGAATTTAACTAACAAAAAAAGTAGCCCCGAAAAATTAAGAAAACAACATTTATACTAACATATCGGTGAAAAGCTAAAATATAAGTTTAATTGTTGTTTTTTTGTAGATAATTTAATATATTTTTTTAAGGCTTATAATTTTATTTAAAAAATAAGTAAAAAGAAAAATTCGTTTACGGAATTCTAAAGCAATAGTAAGTGTATAATATGGCCAATAATTATTAGTTTATATATTAGGAAATTTTATATAAAGTATGCTTTTATAGTTTTCCTTCCTTAACAAGTACCTACGTCAGCAGGATATTAGAAAGCCAATCTTTCTTTTCATTGTATGAATCACTTTTACGTGGCAGAATTAATTAAAATTTCCAGTAAAAAGATTATTTAAATAAAAATAGATTAGGCCGTCATGGTAACTGCAAACGCAACGATGTGGGTTCGACTTCCCCTCTATCTCTATCTATATAAAGACACCAAGAGTAATAGTTACACTTTTGGCTGACAAAAGCTTTATAGCAGTCTTAGTAGTCCTACCTATGTACGTAGCCTTTCTTTTTACCCGACTGTGCGGTACAAATGAGGGTAATGTGATCATCAGACAATGAATGTATGTATGTTTGTTTCTATGTTGCGTTGTAGAGAGCAAACGGGTTGACAAATTTTCCTGACTTCAACCAAATAAATCCAAAGAGCTCTGTAAGTTTTAAATGGATTCCAACTGTTAATCCTAATTATTAGGGTTTTTCCCTATTTATTTTCTATGGAGTTCAGGTTATTTTTTAAATATTTTTTACAGAATTTTACTATTTGAAACTCTACTTTTTTAAACATTTAGAAAAAAATTGGTCTTTCGTCAGAAAACAGTTGCGTTCTCAAGTTACGTACCAAATGTTATAACGAATATGACGTAAATACCTATATTTATTACTAATTGATAATTAATTTTTCCTTTGTATAACATACATTTAATTACCGCTGAAAGTCATCTGTGAACCTATACATACATACATATAATATATATCTACATAAGCTGTGACGATTTCAACTAGTTTTAAAGTGACTAAATGGTCACGGTTCTACGACTACCACATGTCGATGATACTGGAGGATGGTCATGTGGAAATAACGGGACCCCCCGGGGTGCATGTATGAAGAGGTTGATGACAGTGGAGGAGGCTAAAGAGGTGTCCGGTCTCTCAAGCTAGAGAGAAGTTACCAGCCTAACTGGCTAGGCGCTATTTTAGCAATATATAAAAGCTAATATCTTAAGCAGGATAGGACAGTAGTAATAGGTGCGCTGGCATCATGGCTGCACAAACCGCAATGTTAAGTGAGTTCCGTTATCGGTATATCGTCGATTCCCAATTTTGTATTTGAACTCATATCACGTGTACCCTTCGGTAGGTAACACTAAAAAAACTAATGTAAAGGATAAATCGTTTTATAATATTTTATGTTACACAATAAAATGAAAATTAAATATATTAATAAGGCCAAGAGATGCAACTCTATTAATATACCTACCTACTAAATACGATAGCAGACAGCGAGGCGTACTAACCAACACTACTATTTTAATCCTTTCTTCCGCTCCGCTAGTATGGCTCTTGGAGACGAGAGTATAAAAATGGAAGTGTGCTTTAAATACCTGAGTTAAATATAGATAAATAAGAGATTATAGGTAGTTCTAAGCATTACCCCTCCCCCTGAACAGCCTCCCCCTTCTTACGCTCATGGATCTAAGTACAAGTGTGCTATTTAATTATAAAAAGTAATTATTAACTTAAATACCTACCTAAGATATAGAGACAATTTGGTTGTAATGGATAGGCCTTCGTTTATTTGAATAATGGTATTCAGGAGTCAAATAAATTAAATAAATCGTAAATATTTCCCGTCACAACGATGAAGTAGGTACGTCATTAACGTCTTAACTTACATGCACTATAACGTTTCCATATTCCTTATAAGTGCATAATGTT
>DWNA01001283.1:0-15429 GCA_018249835.1 Heliconius besckei | reverse complement strand
AGACACAAGTGTGTGATTATAATGGCGACAGATTGTGGATTCGATTTCCACTCGACGAAATGAAACATTTAATTTCTTTTTTGCTCTGGTGTCGAGGCAAAGCGCGACGTTTAGTTCCGCCATGTGTGGTGCAATTCACTGCGTATTGAGACACGCAACGGAATGTTTCACTTCAATAGCGGTAACCTAGAGTAGGTTCCCTGTACCTACTAAATTGAAGCTAAAAAAATATTGCTTTTACTGTGATGATTATAAAATCAACATAAATTTTACAACATACGAGTGCTGTATACATGTAAGTACCTAATATTTATTTGAAAAATTACATCTATCGATTCCAGTTATACTTTTTGAAAAGTTAAATAACGATGGAGCGTTTTACAAAAAAAAAATCCCCATAAATCCCTGTGCGGTTTTCAGGAAGGCTTTGGGGACGGGCAGTTTCATTCCTACATGTTGTAATCCCGGATTAAATGGAACAAGCAAAAAATATTTTTTAAGCGGCCTTTTTAAAACTATGGAATGCGATTAATGTTTATATAATATTTTGTTGAATTTTAAATTATATTATGAAAATTCATGGTGACTATGGAGTTGTGTATGAACTTTATACCTATATCTATTATTTCATTTAACTAATATATTTTAATTTATGAAATTGTTGCCTTTTGTAAATGTTATTACCAAATTTTTACTATATAAATATAAGAATGACATACCGATGTTTGATTGAAACTGAATAAACTTTTTGAATTGTAAGCTTATAAGCGGAAAATTAAAGTTTTGTAGCAATAGAAGTTAGTTAGTATATCGATATACATAGAATTATTTATAAAATGTGTAATATCTTTACAATGTCAATATATTAACGTTACCATATTATGAATATTATAATTGCGGCGTTAAATTCCGCCACTCAACACGCAATGTTTCAGAAGAAACAGAGCATCCTCATATTACGTTCCCAGCTTCCCTTTGTTTATGTTGCTATTGTGGGATACAGTATAAATGTTAATTAATTACAATTATATAAGCAAAATATTTACCTATTACCTACTACAATATATTAATAAATAAAGTACGAGTATATAAATGATTCAGACTTCGTTTGAACTACATACCCTCTCCCCACAGGCATCACGAGCACTACTCAAAAACTAATCCAGCCTAGTGCTGTTAAGAACACTACGCCCGACATGCCCTCATTGGTCGTTGGATCCGTGCAAAGGACCCCCAAGCATCTCATTAGAGCCCCCAGTCTTTTATGGATCCCTTCGTTCTTACGCCATGATTGAATTTTCAAGAAAATTTCGTCAAGTAGTTTTTAAGTACGGTTATAGTTTTAATTGTTTGCTGTTGGGGTCCCTTTAAGTACCTACTCTTTTTGTAAATTTTGACTTCTTTTTGAAATGTAATCGTGTATTTTGACATACCTACAAATTATTATTTTGCAAGAAAGCGTTTTTATTACATTTCAGTATTGACGTAAACAAGAAGATTGTCTAAATTCATTGCTCTGTGCCGTGTGAAATTGAAAAAAATATTTTTTTTTATATGAAAGATGCATTTAATGATAAAAGAAAAAAGATTTCGATCAGCCATCTTTTAATACAAAAGCACTGACCGCAGATTTCCGTTAAACGATACATCGATATACGTGAAGAGTTTCTCAACCACAACTTCTACTCTTATTTGAAAAATAAACTTTAATATAAAATTGTTCTTTATTATCAAGTAAATAATGTTGGTGGTATTGTTAGTCATGTTGTAAGGCGGTCGACTTGTGTAGCGGCCATTTTGGTTAATTGATATCCCATGCTCCATGACTGCAACCCGATATCGCGATAGGGTTGACGCTATTATCCAATTTCTGGCCAATCAGGACGTTTTATTTGTCATTCATACTTCTTTGTTTTAGAGGAATGTGAGTATTTAGACCTTTAGGTAGAAAAGTATTATAAAAAAAATCGCAAAATCTATTTTATATTAATACGAACGTAGGTACTAGTAATTTCTTAATGTATTTTAATTTGTTAATTTATGCAGGTTATAAAAGTATTATATTTAGATATAGGTTGCTGGCGGTAGCACAAAAAGTATCGTTCTAATTAAATTTTATTTTATTTTTTCAAGTGTACTTTTATTAAATTTAAATATAAGTACACAAATAATTATATCCAGCATAATGCAGACAAGTAGAAACCTGGAAACCTAGTGTTGAGACACTTCGTTCCCATTAAAACAATTCCGTTGTCCACTTTCTACTGAAACTAGACGCATCACGTGTTGAGTAACGGAGTAACTGAACGCCGCTTTTTCAAGGCAACACACACAACATTTCACACAGTTCCTAAATCAAACATCGAAAATGGAATATATTAATCTATTTCCAATCTATACCCAACAACACTAACAATGTTAGTTCGAACATAACTTTCACACATAAAAATCATTTCAGTGCAACTACGAGTATATGATCTGATAGCATCATAAATTGATGAACGACAACAAAACTATAGTTTTATTGCTTCCCGTTTCAGATCATTTAACACGCACGTGACCGACTCGGTAGGGTTGTCTAAATGTTTGCCAGGATTATATTTATAGTTAATATTTTTTTAAAGGGGAACACCGCTGCGTTTTTGTTTACTTAATAATATTTTTATGGTCTTATTTATGGTATATTAGTTCTACAAGATTTCTTACATTGATTTTTTTGAGTGTAAATCTTTAGATGTTATTAACAGTTATTTTTCGTATCTTGCAGGATAACCGAAATGTATTTTCAATTTAGTTCTGTTCTTTGATTGTGGCATTTTGAAATGTTCTCAATTATGCCACAAAGAACCATGAGTTTTATGATATTTTTATTAAAAAATACTATATACTTATTGATAAGCGCATTGAAACGATTAAAACAGAAACATTTTTAATGACTACGTTGTCATCTAGTATAAATCACAGTAGGGACAGGCAGAGGTAGACGGATTCTGGGAACCTAGTGTTAAGACATTTCGTTCCTACTGAGACACATCCACGCCCCTCTTTCTATTTAATTCTGGAGGCATTGCGTGTTGAGTGGCGAAACTCAACGCTGCAAATGGCTCATTAAAAGACTGTAAAGTTAACAACCGGTCACGCTTACAATCACACACTTGTGGCCAATAGCCACGACTGGCCTCAAATTATTTTGTCAATAATATTGAACCTATATACAATATGACGAGAGATGATCTCGTCAATGTCTGTTGAGCAATAAAGGTGTTATATTATCAAAGTGGTGTTAATGAATTAATATTAAACTAAATGATATTATAACTTAGCAGTCTGTCAGTCTAATTTGAATGTAAATTTTAACATCAAAAGGGAAACTAAAATTTAAGCAAATTACATTACTTGATGTAAATTTGGTATCTTCATTGGGAATGAGTATGTTATAATTGTAATAAGTTTATATTGCAATCTTTTAGTTAGGAACATACGAGTACCTACATACAGTTTGGTCAATAAGTCTGGCGTCCTGAGGTTAGGTTTCTGAATTTTTACACATTCTTTGTTCGGTATGAAACAATCAGATGTAAAAAAACCGTAAAAACAAATCTGAGCAGCTATTTAAGCTATATTCAAGGTGGCCACGACTCATTGAATGTACTATACGTCTTTATAATTAATAGAAAATATAAAGTGGGAAACCATATATTGTTACCAATAAAAATAAAGAAACGTAGTTTAGTTTAATAGCCTTAAGATTGACGATTTTTTTGTTTCGTTCTATTATTTGAATGTCTAAAAATATTTTCAAATATAATAATCATTTTTATAAATTAATCTATTTGAGAGTTAAACGAACCACCGTTGTTAAAATATTATTTAATCAAACAGCAAACTAACCAAATTTTTGTTAATCAAATCGAATATGAATTTATTTTCATATAAAATATTAGTATTCCATATTATTTGAGTTCTCAACATTTAGGTAAGCGCTATATTAGTTATTAATGAAGTAGTACAGTGGAAATCATTGCCGGTTCATCGACTATTTTGTTTAGTTAGACCCGGTTAGTTTACAACACTGAGGGCTATTTGTTTTACCTACAGGATGAATAAATAATGTTAAGTCCTTATTTAAATATTATCGTATAGTTTAAAGTTTAAACTCTTAATTTATGCGAAGTTAACGAATTTTGAAAAACTAGCTTTTACTCCGACTTTACTTAGCAATTACTAAATAAGATAAAAACGTTTAAGATCATATTTTTTAGGTTAAAGCCTAAATGTTGTATTGGACCATTTTTTTTCACTCCAAACCAGTAGTTCCTAGAGAGTAGCGTGCCTAACCAAGCAAAATCTTTAGTTTTATGATATTGGTAGGTATATGTAGATTACATACTAATATATATATATATATATATATATATATATATATATATATATATATATGAAAGGACATAAAAAAACATTTTTTAAATTTCAGCTGAAATTCTTAGAGTTATGATTTCAACACATTTCACTAAGTTTAATATTTGTTAATATCAAACTATCCTTTTTATTTCAATAGAAAATCTAATATCGCTTATATTTTTTGTTTTATGTTAAAAGTAAAAAAGTAGTAGTATTTTGTTTTTAAAATAAAAAAATGTGTAATTCAATAGAGTAGAGATCGAATTGATGCTTGCGATACGCGTTGCTATATAATATGTATGTCACGCTATAACCACACCATAAATTATATTATTCTTTATTCAAATATAGTCTATAAGCCTTTTAAATCTTCGAATGAACATAATTATAAGCAAAAAGTTACCACCGATTCGGAAGGCAGTTCTGCTGAGAAGAGCCGGCAAGAAACTCAACAGTTTATTGGTAGATAGACAAACTTTTATAGGTGATAGAGTAGGTTATCTCCTACTATTTTGGTCTATATCCCATATAGTATGATCCCGAGATATTATCCTTTAAAAAATAAATCCAAATATAAATATTTTGATAATAAAAAGTAACTTCGCCATATTATTAGTATCTTATTATATACCAGCTGTAGTAATTGGAATTTTTATTATCTTTTTTTATATAAAATGTGTTAAATGAATAATGATTATTTTAAGCATTCCTCGTAGTGTTAATTCCACACCTTAACTATGTATGAGGGCTTACCTTTCAGACTGAACGACTAATTAATTACTGACTTGATGATGAGCCTGTACATAATTTATTTTAATTAGTACATAAAGACGGGCAAGATGTTGTAGAGCACATTTTATAAATGTATATAACCTGTATCCCATACTTAGCAAGGTAGAAAGAGGAACCTAATTTTAAGACACTCCGTTCCCCAAATTCCGCTGAATTCTGAAGGCATGCTGATTTTTGTGATTTGAGTGGCTCAACTCAGTTCTGCACTTTGCCTCGACACGAGAAAGAAAAAATGAAATATATAAGTGTTTTTATTTCATGTATTGCAATATTTAATTGTGTAAGCAACGAGAATCTAATGACCCCTCATTACCTTTTTATCATTTTAAAATACTTTCTTTTTATGGTGAAATGTTGAAATTTAACTTACAACTTGAATTGAATCGCAAGAAATGTAACATATCTATCATACATATATATCTATCAAAGAATATAATTACTTTTAGAACACAAAATAAATTGTAAAATTAAAACTAAATATTATCTTTCCATTCCAAATAAGGGTGAAATTATTCAACCCAAAATATTTTTTATTATTTTCCAAAGGGGTTGTAAACGTTATTATACGAATATGTTTATACAGTAAATAAGTAAGATATTATAGAGAATATGCTGGAACACTTTCATTATTTTTGTTGGTACCCAAACACCGCAATCGGCTGTGATCCCCCATCCCCTCTATTTACATATGCGAATGTGCGGTTTTGTTTCTATTTGTGGGTAGGGTGTACACTCGTAATTACAGCGTCGGGACAAGTCCCGGGGCGAGACCACATTTTCAGAGATAAAAGTTTCGTACTATCTCTAGATATGCTTGGATGACTTTCGTTTTAAGATATACTGAAATTCTTACAGTTTTACTGAAGTATTTTAAGGCTTACTTTTTTGGTAGGTGCTTATCTTAGATGGCTTCCAGTTTTGTATAAAAAATTATAGTGACTAGACTCACTGTATGTGGTCGGTATTTTCTGCTGTTGTTAGCTCGTAATGTTTATGTAATTAGGTTTGTCGAATTCTATTTTTGCTAAAGTAAAATGTCAAGCAACTTCATAACAGAACAATGTAGACATAGATAACTACATACGCATTCATAAACCTCTTTGGGTTACGTCTTGAGATGCCGTTATCTCGATCGATCGATCTCAGTGTTGAGAGCAGCTTATAAATATGGAACCTAGTGCCAAGACTAGTCGTTTTGCCTGAACTTAAGATATTGTGTGCTCAGTGGTGGATGAGTTCTACTCATCGCCGAGCTTTATCTTACCACAGTAAGGAAATGACAATATGCAAGTTATTTTCCCCAAGTGGGTTGATACCCACTTGGGGAAAATAACTTGGACTTGATAGTCCATGCATGTTCCATTGCATAATGATCATGCCAATAAATTATCGTTTTAAGTAAAATGTTTTAGATTTTTCCCTGCCAAAACACTTCGTGTTTCTGTTTATCCATGTTTGTCTGCCTATACTAAATGTACTAGGCCCATTTTCATGGTAATACTTTGTCTCACCTAAATAACGATGCGACCGACCCCTGAGGTATTTCATTTTACATATAAAATATATATAGGTGTAATAATTTCTCAAAGTTTAGCTATTTATTTGTTATTTAATAAACTCCAAAGCTTTCGTATTATAAATTAAAATTACTTAAGAATTTTACATAAGTAGCGTTGTGTGTGAGTTGAGTTCAGAATCCGTGTTAACAAGGATCCCATGTTCCATCTGCCTACCCTGCTAGGTGTGCTAGGGTGAACCTAGAATAATTATCTTGACTAGGAAAGAAAACTTATTTCTTGGCCACATCGTATAATAGACGATTTTGTAATATCATCAAGTAAATATATCAAGAATTTGTCGTGCTTCATAAAGTAACCAACTGAATTTGACCATATACATCATTCAGTAGTTAACGCTTAACGTTTTTGTCGTCGTCGTTTGGTCATATCGTAAAACAGGATGTCGATAAAATATACAATAAAAATTGAGAAAACTAACGCAAGGAGTCAAGTTATTGACTATATTGTTAATGAAAATTAATGAAGTTCCAGAGCAATCAAAAGATAGGACCTTTTATATTAATTGAATTAGGTTTAACATTTAAAAATTTGATTTTATAATTTTATCTTATAGATTTACTACTATTTGTTATTTATTTAAACTCATCGTTTTCTTTCAGATGAACTTCATTTTAAATATTTTAAACTAAAAATGAAATAATATATTTTTAATAAAACATCTTTCCTTATTGCGAAATAAGTCTTTAAAAATGTAAAACAAATATATTACCTCTAAAAAAATAAGTCCTTTTATAACATCAAATTGGTAATAGAACCAAATTGTAAATATTGGTCGTCAGCAATAGAATTAGGCTTCCAAACTTGGAAAGCTTTAAGCATCAATCACTTTTATTCGAAGAATATCCCAAATACTTACTAAATTAAAATAAAGGATAAGGACGTACAAAGCGGGCCCTTAATCGCATTTCTGCCAAAGTACCAGTAGTATAAGAATTTCATCCGCTTGTTTTTTGTATCGTATTTTGCTCAATTTATTAAAGGTTTTTCTTTGAATCTACTTAAGAATCAATCCTGTCCCGGGGCACTCGTTTCAATCAATCACAGACCGATTGAAAATTCATTCGCAATAAGAGACTGAAGGATTACGTGACTACATTACGGTACCTCAAAATAAGAAACATTTTATCATTTTTTATTAAGAACTTAGTGAGCGAGTTGAAATATCCAGGGGTAACGTTATTAACGTGAACGTGACTGTCTAGGTTTCGTTTAAGTATTTTTTTTATATACAAAACCTAACCTTGAAAATATAGATCTTTTTTTTTTCTTTATGCTGTACCCCACCAATAGCAGAATAGGCAGTGGGAACCTAGTGCTAAGACACTATTCCCCATTTTCCACCGGATTCTGGAGAAAAGGATCAATATATTTTTTGACAACAAAAGATTTTTTCTATATATTGTACTTGGTATAAAAATATTTATCGATAACTATTCCATAAATAGAACAGTTATCGACAAATATTTTTCGTATTGTATTTAAAATCATTTTTTCGTTCCACACAAAACACTACTAGCATTGAACTTTGGTACTAAAAATTACCACTGCTTTCTTCGCTTTATTTGTGGTAAGCGAAATATGAGATTTCAACTGATTCTCAATAACTATCTAGTAAATAAATACTCATAATATTGAAGCTTACTAGAGATAAAATAAATATTAAACTCACACGTTCATGCACTTTATTAGCGATTGATTTTAATCGCCGTTTCTAATGATATGATAGAGCAGACAAAGAAATAGTATTTCTACGATAACAATATTGGGTATTTGGAAAGTAAGCTAAGATGAAATCAATGTTTTTAATGTTATAGCTAAAAGATAAAAGAGCTATGAGTGTGCAATATTTTATGAGTGTTTCCAACACTATTAATATAAGGACCGGACCAGATGAAGAGTTTAAATTTCCGTCATCTAGAATCTAGTTTGAGTATTTGCGTTCAGGCACGCGATTTACGCGCGAGTATTAGGACGCGCCGGGAGTTTAATGTTTTAAAAAAGATTAATAAAATTGTTAATGTTTATTTAAAATTGAAAATAATTAATATTTACTACTATAATTTAAAGGTAATTAGGTAATAGAAGTATCAAAGTTAGAGCTTCAAAATGAACTGGTTTGTCTAGTGGTGTGATCTCTCTTTGTGGAATCTGTAGAAACGCTGACAGAATATTAGATGGATGAGGGAACCCCGCGAGAACCCCCCGGAACTTGCGTTTAAAACGCGCTATCTGGATAGGCCTTTAGAAAGAAAATATACAAACTGTTGGTCTCATTAGTACCAACGGGAAACAAATACGAGTTTTGGTTTACAAAAAATTTATAATTTTTTAAAATTATGTTTACGTATACACGTAAAAAAATATAAAAATTAAACGAGATTAAAATAATAAAAATAAGAGGTAACAACCGCTGCAAATTTAGTAATCCTACATAATTTACCAAAAATAAATATTAAAATATTTCCAATATAACCTACAACACCATTGAATTTTAAAAAAACAATTATACTCGTATATCCCCAAACTGAACTCAAAACTTAAAAAACTCAACCATACATACTAAAACACACACCAATCAACCTATAAATATTAATTTGACGTGCCGTACTTGCAAATGGATTCACATTCGACACGATCGCAATCTCACTGGAAAGCGCGTGCACCTCGCAGTGTAGTACGATAGCCATCTTAGACTGATATGCAGTTAATAATGTAACTCGATAAATAATGCAGGTGGAATAGTCCACTCGACTCCTACATGTACTAGGAAACGCACACGGTAAGTCACGATTGTCTTACTGAACTGGAATTTTAATGTGGAACGGTTTTTGTTAGGTTCCCCGAAATGGCCGAATTATACGAAAAAAAAACATTATTTATTTTGGCATTTTGCTCGTTCTCTTATGTAGACGTCATGCCATTCATGCATGTAGATGTCTAAAGGCCGCAGGTTTTTAGTTTGAGTCCCACTGGAGGAAATTATTATTTTAATTACTTCGCTCTGGTAATATAGCAAAACGAGTGAATTCCTTTTCTTAATACGTCTTTAGAATTCATCGGAAAATGGGGAATGAAAGTCTTAATGGGAACGGAGTGTCTTTACACTAGGTTCCCTCTGCTTACCCTTATTAAAAAAAAGTTTCAAACTGTATTTGAAAAATTTTGTCGCTTCCACGCGCAAGTATTACCCTTGTTAAGTATTAAACGCAATGCACTTCCTAAACGTTAAGTAATGTTGTATTAGAAATGAATTAAGATAAATTGCTGTGTGGGTATATTGTTGCAGCCCGTTCGCTGTGTCGAGAAGAGTTATGGGAACTTCCTTAAAATTTATCTGTTAGCTAGTTTCATTTATGATATACTTGCTTATATTATTAATTGTTATTATAAACAGTATTATGTTTTGAATAAAAATATTTCAATGTGGAGGAAAATTTAATTTGTTACTAAATTTTGCTATTAATGTATATAAAATTTGATTAATTTAACATTCTTTAAAGTATAACTTACACATTAAAAGAAGGAAATTTATTTAGAAATCTATATATATTCGCCGGTCGGTGACATCGGTCTCGTATTCAGTCAAACATTTGCTTTAAAACGCGGCGTTAGGTTCCACTAATCAAACCGCATTATTTCGAAAATTGGGAAAGAAATCAGAAACGGAGTGTTAAGCGCTAGGTTTCCTTTGCCTTATCTGTTTTACGGGTAAAAGCGTGAAGATATTATTCATAATAGTTCCCATTGTACCAGTACTTCCAACAAAAAAAAAAATAAGTTAAATATGCTATTACTACTATATTTTTACTTTATTCCGTTTAAAATATTCCCACAAACAAAAGCTAATTTACTTTTAACATGACTACTAATTTATAAAATGGTTGCTGCTTTAAAGAAATCGTTTTAGCAGCAAAAAGTTATTTATATTTCCAACTGTTTTAACAAAATGTTCCTGGCGCTTCCAGTATCTGTGGTCTAGACAAGAAAGTGCTGAAAAAAGTAGAGCCATCATTGCGCTATAATGAATTTTTGAGTGGGCACTCAAACTTCAACTCGAGTACTTTGGAGATGAGACAGTAAATTATTGTTTTTTACTATCTTTTAAAATATTAAAAAATACAATTTTATATTTATAACGCCGAACCGTAGTTGCTTAGTCGAGTTTTAGTCTCAGTGGGGCAAAATGTTAGTTTAAAATCGATATCGATATTTTAAATCGAATGATATAGCAATTTTGTCACCTCCCTGCCTATTACAAAATATATAAAAAAGTTAAAAATTGTATTTTATGGAAATATATCCATAAAATGGCCTATTTTCTATATTCTCGTTGGTGATTCATATTTATGCATCATAATAAAACAGTGTTAAACGCCATAAAATTATTTTTATTGGCCATCATCCGCGCGAGTAGTGCACTAAATTAAATTATTCACTGTTTATTAAATTTTAGTTGGCTACAAAAACATATTTTGAATCTGTTACACTCTATAATGAACTGAACCAGCCCTCGCCAAATGACCCACTTGTAATTGAAAGCAAATTGTTGATGGAGTTTTTTTTTTTCTTTCAATTTTATAGATTTTGTAGATGGCGCTAGGCTAAAGTAACATATAAGGCTTATTTTTTTACTATTCATTCTATAATAAGGATCTGATAAGTTACCATATTTTTTTTATATATTTAATGTTTGGAACATAATATTAGAATTCATAGCCAATCGCCAGCAATTTGGTTATTGAATTAGACGTCAAAGATAAAATTAAAACAATTTCGCGCTTCATCTTGTATATAACATAGGAGGCAGACGAAACTTGTTAACAGTGTTAAGACACTCTGTTACGCAGTTGAGGAATGTAACACCACGCTTCGCCGCGTTACCAGACGAGGAAATGAAAATATTAAATAATTCATTATGAGAATAGGAAAATGAAACCAGCTGTCGCGTTTAATCACTCGATTTTGCCTCTGCTAGTGCAGACGCCGACGAATCAAGCAAATTTTGGTGTTTAGATATTATACTTATCATATTGTTAAATATTTGTAGACTTTACTCTTTTCATAGAATAAGCAAATACAATATGTTTATATATGAATATAAATAATAAATAAATCACCAAATTAAAGTTTTACCCCATTTGGGGAATATTTTAGTCATACTTCGTTTAACTTCTTATTGATTCTCGCGGTTCGTTACGAATGCAAAAACTCCTATTAGACATTCCTTGAGGAGCTTTGGTATGCAAATCGTGGAATGGACTCCAAACTGAAACAATAGATTCACTGTTACATTAATCATGAAAAAGGGATTTTCTTTCTGACATTATATAAAATATTACCCAAGTCTGCCTCCTTAGTATAGATAGAGGGACTTTTTTTTTGCGAGTAAACGGAAAGAGGTCTAGTGTTGGATCATTTTGTTCTCTTTTACTTTTAATTGTAAGTAAATTATTATGATTATAATAAATATAGGCACAAAATGTGTATCTAAGTCAAATAGTATACCAAATAACAATGGGATTAGAATAGTTGCTGTAAAAATGAACTAAAATATATTTTTATTAACTTTAGGCTATATCCCACACATAACAGGGTTAAGATATTCCGTTGTCATAAAGACACTTTCGCTTCCTTTATCTTTTTAATAGATTGAGGAAATAAAAAAAATAAAAATAAATAAATAAATATTTAATTATCACCAGTGAAAATTAAACTTAGCGAATGCATCGCAAATTCGCTTCATTCACAAAATTGACAAAAGTATTGAAAACGAATATAAATAAGGACATACGAAGCGTTTCCTTTCAATATTGTATTTTATTGTCGAACCCAAAGATTCGGCGACCAGGCGTAGATTCCGAAGTTTACTCTCTTGTACGCAAACTTTTGTACAACATATTTTTATTTAAATTATAATATTGTCCGTGAGTAAAGGTAAGACCTAAGGTATATTGTGAAATTTATGAAGCGCAAAACAAAATTTATCACAATATTTTTGTTATTATTTTTATCTGGTTAACTATGTAAAAGAATGTTATTTAAATAATTATATTTTTCATACTTATTTTAACAATAAAATAAATTAAAAATTAGGATGCAAGTCACGCTAGTCCCACCGCCACATTCACTTATATTTTTTTCTTTTACGATTATTTCTGAAAAAAAAAAACATTTTATTTACATCTATCTATATTTAATGAATTATTTTATATATCGTACTAAGACTATTCTTAGTACGATATTTTTACGGTCTTGGTGTACAAAGAAGGTTTCGAGGTGGCTCATACCTTCAAATAACATAACAAATTTATTATATTACAATAAAATGACAATCCAAAATCAATTGAATGAATAGAAGTAATTCAGCTGTCTTGAATTCTAACTCCATTATGAATCCACTCTTACCATTCAAGCGACATCGAGCGAAGGTATGCTTCCGGTTTCGGGTACAAATAATACCACTTAGAGCGGCCACCTTTGTATTTTGATAATTGAATGACAGAACACTAATGCGTGACAAAAGCCCAAAGGAAACTATAATGTGGACAACCGTTGCCACATTTGTTTTATCGGGTCGTATGTGGTATATTTGTGATGGGGTTTTTGGGTATTTCATATTATCTTATGGGTAGTTTGCTTGTATTTAATTGTGAAGCTTCCTGCTAATGTTGATGTGGACTTTCTAAAACCAAATATATTGTTGTAGGACGTGATGAAATCTTTTAGGGTTTCGTTGCTCAATGGCGAAAAATTGAATCCTTATTCAAATTAACTGACTTGTTTTTTTTTTCAGCTTCTTCCTGTATTCGGCATAGAGAGGCCAGTGTTAAGACACTCCATTACCCACTTTCCACCAATTTTGGGAGCATTGTGTATTGAGTGGCGGAACTCAACGCTTTGCTTTTGTCTCTACACCAGGGCAAAGAAATGAAAATTTTAAACATTTAATTTCCTCGAGTGTGAACCGAACCCACAACCAAACGCGTTTACGCGCCTGGCCTCGCCTGACTCGTATTTTCTAATATACTAATACTAGTAAGTCCTCTAAAAAATGACAATAAATTCAAATTTATTTTTACATCAGTATATGCACAATAAAACTGTCATTTGGAAAAGGTTACAGCAATCCTGAAACTTGAAGTAAGGGAATTCCTGAAATCAGTAACGGGGCCACACACGATCAAAGGAAGGAATAAAAATGTTTAACTATAAAAGTGCCGTTTTTAGGAATAGCATTGGATTCTTCTATTTTCTCCGTTGTGATAATAAATACATCTGCGGTTAACAATTCATTTGGATACTTGCAAGTGACTATTAAAAGTTACGTAAAGTTCCCTAAAGTTATTTAAAGTTTATACTCGTATAATCTATCGATATTTTTTTAACTTTACGCTGTATACCTCTTACAACCGGGTCGGTAGAGGGAACCTAGTTTTAAAATACCCCGTTTCCCATTCTCCTCTGAATTCTGGAGGCATTGCGTGTTGAGTAGTGGAACTCAACACCGCACTCTGCCTCGACACCAGAAAGAAGAAATTAAAATATTTAATTTCCTCGAGTAGGAATTAACATGCCTATTGCCCCTAAACCACGACTGACTTCAATTGAAAATTTATTTTTGATTACTATTTAATTGTGTAGAATTGAAATGAAATTTTCAATATTGCAGAATTTGTACCCGCGCCGTACATAATTTTAACATTAACCATTGAAGTCTTTCATCTTAATTACAACATATAATTCATGTTATTTCTCTGCGTATTTTTTGGCTTTACACTTAAAACTTTAACTTCACAATAAAATAATTTATTTCTTCAAGTAGGAATCGAATTCACAACCATTTAGCTACTATGAAACACTGTCTCATTCCGCCGTAATGGCTACTGTATCATCAGTCCATGAAAACACGACAAAGACTGTTTTATCGATAACGTATTATCGATGTCACTTTATAATATCGATATCATATTATGACAACGCTATCAAATAAAGAATGAGTTTCCAATCTGGTGGATCACGCGAGGTCGTTTATCTCCCTATATAGTAAAAATTTTATGTCTTTGTACGTGGTACGTGGTGGTCTCACAATTTTGTACGTAACATAAATGTCCAATTGCAATGCATTTTGATGATGTTTCTATAGTTTTGTTATACTATACATCAACTAATAGTACCTAGTTACTAAAAAGTAATATAAATTTATAAAATTAAAAAAATAATCGAAACGAAATATTTTAGGCCAGTCGTGGCGAAGGGGCAAAACCATTCGAGGAAATGAATGAATTTAATATTTAAATTTTTTGGCTTGGATGTCCAAGCAAAACGCGGCGCTGAGTTGCGTCAAGCAACACATAATGCCTACAGATTTCGACGGAAAGTTGAGAGCGGAGTCTCTTAACACTAGGCTCCCTCTGCCTATCCTGCACGTGCGGGTTACAGCGTGAAGCTGATTATTACTATTTCAAGTTAGTGTAGAGTGTTATCACTATATTATTTCTGTATCACAAGCTGCATGAGAGTTGCATTGCGTGTATGATGTTATTTAATTATTTTCTGATTCAGACTATGAATCCTAACAATCTATTGTATAATAATAATGCTATTTTAAATTAAAAATCTCAAGCCAATTCATAACAAAATCCTTTTTATATAAAAG
>DWNA01001282.1:0-15435 GCA_018249835.1 Heliconius besckei | reverse complement strand
GGACAATGGGCATTTGGTCCCCAGCACGGGTTCGCGCGGGTGGCTCGCTGGCACGTAGAGAAGATGCCGGAGCGACTACCCAGCGGAGACGTGGAAGCTGTATTCAGCCTCATGGATGATGACTTTACGCGGTCCATGTGGCATTTCCAGTATGTACTTTATTAGAAATTAGAGAAATTGTGCATTTCTTATATTTGCAAATATTTAGCAGAAAAAGCTTTAGTTGTTATTTTTTTTGGTACTGGTAGCGTTAATTGGATATGATAGTATATCGATCGATAGATTATAGTTACTAACGATAATAACAGAAGGTATCTTACAAATTTAATTTATTGTTCTCTCTAAAATTTTTATGCCACTTATCATGCATTAGAATTAGAAAATGTATGAAAAATTTGAAATTGCTATTTATATTGATTTTATTAAAAATAATTTTCTTATTATATTATTCTTATGTATCCTTAAAGTAATAAAAAAAAAATACAAGATATATATTTTAAAAGCCCTCCATATCGTATTACCACGTGGTACGTTAAAAGTAATTAAAAAAATAAATATTCCTTGCTTGCATAGATTAATATGATCTGACTTTTTATATATCTACATATGAAATGTTATGATATATGAATAATTTATATTTGACTTGACTGTGACGCAGCTTGGACCTGTTGATCTACAGGCATATGTTATAGTATTATAGATTTCATATTTCTGGCCTGCTAGATAAAATACAGAATCCACCACCAGCATATATTATAGTATATAGAAAAGGGGGGAAAACAATGATATATGAATAGGTTTGTCTCACAAGCCAAGGTCAGAGCTCTTCTAGCTCGGCCTCCCAAAGCCCGGTGACGCTGTGGAGGCCCATATGGCCAACAGCATACTGCTCATTCGAAAAACGAAAACGAAACAATAATGTGAACAACAATGTGAAAGATTTATGATAATTTTATGTTTAAAATTGGTTACTGTCAAATTTTCTTAAGATACTACAAAATGAATATCTACTTAGGTACCTGCCTCCAGTTTATACCCCAGCATAGACAAAAATATTAATATTTTAAATTATAAAATAATGTAGGTAATGACTTCTCGTAACTGACTTGTATTTTTAATAGTTGAATATTTAAAGATAAGAAATTTAGAAAAAATATGAAATCATAAGTAAATAGTTTCTATTAAAATATGTAAAAAGATTTTGCTGAGATAAGGTCGGCAAGTAACTGTAATGCTTTAGTTATGCCATCTATATTAGAATAAGTAGAGACAAGCGTAGCGTTTGACTTGGCCATGTTTACGAATTATTTGTATTTCTGGTAAGAAAGCGCAGCATTGAGTTTCGCAACCCCACACGCACACCATTTTTTTAAGACTGAGGATCACGAAGGGTCTTCCACTAGGCTCTCTCTGCGTACCCTAATATGCGGGTTAAGAGTGAAGCTGTAAAAAAATACATTAATATTTTAACAATACACTGTTCTAAATTATGATTTAAACTAGTTTTTCTTTAATTTCACATACCCCCAATGAATATATATAAATCTTTAAAAAAAACCACTTTGTTTTAGCTGAAATTTGGAATAGATCTTTTCTTCTGATTATATAAGAATAATGGATAGACAGTGTCGTAGTAAATTCATTATGATCGCCGTAACAAAATGGCGGATCACATAATTATGTATCTTTGTTCAATGTTCTCAATATGAGTGTGATGAAAATGGACTTGACTTGTAGAATAGACTGTTGTGACTTGTTGACTTGTAGAATAGCATACTATAAAAAATCTTGAATTTTAGATAGCCGATATCACAAGATATATATGTACATATCTATTATTTTGCGGTTATTATTTTTTATAATAATAAATCTTTTATAATATACTTAATCGTAATCTACAGATTCAGACTAACATACCGCCTTATTCTACGGGAGAAGGAGTTGCACTTCAACATAGGAGTGTACAATCCTAGCAAAGAGCTGACGTTCAGTTGCCAGCTCCTCCTCCATACGTACTTCAAGGTTCCCGATGTGCGACGCTGTCAGATCACCGGCATGCATGGCTGCATGTTTATTGATAAGGTATTTAAAAATATCATAGATCTATTGGTTTAGAAATAATTTGGTTATTTTTTTAGTTAATTTATGTTATATTTTATATATAGTAGGTTAGACAGAGGGAATGTAGTGTTGACACCGTTCCTACCGTCCGTTACCTACTTTCTGCCCAATGTTTGAGACATTGCGTGTGGATGGTGGAACTCAACGACGCGTTTTGTGTTGTTAACAGAGCGACGACATAATTCATTCCCCCGAGTTGGAATCTAATCCACAACCGTCGATTTTGCTGTCAGACACACTGTGTCATGCGTGTGTCATGTGTGATGCGAAATAAAAATTATCTGAATAATAAAATGAAAGTGTCTTACAACTTCTTTATTCTTCTACTTGACAAACAAACAGAGTGTCTTGATATTAGGTACAAAAGCAAGTACTACTTGCTACAACTACTTGCTTTGGTGCGCCACGAAATGTCTCGGACATTGCGTATTGATTTGTGGAACATAACGCGTCGTTGTCTTGCCAGAATGATCACTTACTTGTAATTTCATGTAATTAAATGATTTCCCAGAGTGTAAATCGTACCTACAATCATCTTACTGTGCCACGACTGCTTTTACTTATTTAGTTACAAATTATGAAAAAAAATATTTGATTAAAGTATAAATTGTTAATTTTACAAACCAGACGCGAGAGGGTGCCGTGTATCAAGAGACGCGCGAGGTGGTCACCATCAACGAGTGGACGGACCGCATCTACCAGAACACTATGCAGGAGCACATCATCACCAACGTGGTGAGCGGACGCAAGATGAGGATACAGAAGTATAATTTCCCTGATACAGGTAAGATTTGATTTGCAGTAGGTTTTTTTTCTTTTAACATATTTTCTAGTTTGCTTTAACTCAAAATACAAAATTTGTAGGAGAAGTTACTACGAATTTCACTATTGTATTCTTAAAAATTAAAATTAATAAAGAGATGAGATCTGTATTTATCGAAAAAAAATATCTATGGCACTTTATTATTTTCATACATATTGTATATATTCCCGTCGGGCAGTGATCTGGAACCCGTGGTCGGAGTTCGCGAAGGAGATCCCGGACTTCGGCGACGACGAGTTCCCCAACATGGTGTGCGTGGAGGCGGGCCGCGTGGCCGCGCCGATCGTCCTGCTGCCCGGCACCGCCTTCGAGGCCAGCCAGATACTGCAGGTACCTTGATGCTCGACCTCGCTATATAACGTAGAGACAGAAGGAACCTAGTGTTAAGACACTCCGTTCCTCACGCATTGCTCAAATTGCGTGACATTGCGTGTTGAGTGGCTGTACTCAACGCCGCACTACAAGATCGGGGGAAAAAAAATCCCGAGTGGAAATTACGCTGCCGCCGCTACGACACATTCAGGCAGAAAAGAAGGACGAAATGTCATAACACTAGGTTCTCAGCCTGAAACTGTAGATAATGCTATATATTATTTGTGTTTACAGGTGATGTAAGGTACACCGCCGCCACCTACAGCCGTCCATAGCGATGTCAATTGCGTGAATATTCTAATGTGACAATACCAACGCTAACTGCCTCTGTTCTTAACTACACATACACTATTATGTTATATTTACCTACTATACTTTACCATATCAATTATTAGCTACTAGTATTAGCTACTATGTTTATAATTTGAGACTTCTTTAGAGCTCTAAATGCTCAAAAAATGAGTTTTTTTTCTCAAATTTTGGCTAACAATTTGTTTAGGGAATATTTCTTAATATAATCTGTAATTACATTCCAATTCAATATGAATAAAACGTGAATTAATATTTTTTTCACATAGTGGTAACATTCCATGTCTTTCCGTTTTTGTTTTTAACATTTAGTATTACAATTTTTAAATGTACAACTTTCATATCAATTTTAAGACTTTGAATGGTAAATTTGATAATTTCAAATTAAGAATACATTTATTCATTTACAAAAATAACGTGTTTTATAATGTTTGTTTTGTCTATATATGGATATAGTGTTTTTTAATACTAGGTCCTAGTGGTATGGTATTATAAATTGTTGTCTATAAGACTTGTTTCCTTCGTCTTCCTTCCACTTTAGTTATATATTTTTAACTGTTACTTCATAATTTAATAATGTTTTACGATTATATCTGAATAACTTAAACTGTCTCGTAATGGGAAATAATGTAAATTAGTATTTTTTAAAAGGATTTTTTTGTCTAATTATTAAATGTCATTCACAAGATATAACCTTTTTTTATGTTTTTTTTTATTTTTGTAAACATGGCCCTCTATGTAGTACTCAATGTATGTAGGTATGTGTTTAGAACATAATTTATATTTAACAAATCATAATTATAAAACGTCCATACTCTAAGCTGAGAGCGCAACAAGTTTTAATACTCACGACAATACTTTATTTAGTACCTTATTTTATAAAAAATAATAATGTTAGCTGTTAATGCGATGCTTTTATAATTTATGATAGTTACGTAATAGAGCAATAGTGATGATTCAGAATTTTATTGTTTAAACTAGACTTGTCCTTTTGTTTTTCAACTGACTTGACTCCAACTAAATTAATCAGGGATGTTATGGAGCCTCGTAACCGTAACCGAAACGATTGGTTTTTCGAAATAAAATACTATCCGCAACCCGTAACCGAACAATAAAAAACAGATTATTTATTTAAAAAATCCTATTAAGGTTATAGCTTATGTCCGTAACTTAAATTATCTAACGGAATATCTAATAGACTAATGGATAAATTGAAATAATTTCGCAACCTTTTTATATCCGTATCCAGACCCGAAATGTAACAATGAAACATCCCTGACATTAATATTGTAATATACACGCAACTTTGATTTTTTTAAATGACGTTTTTTTAAGTACTGTATTTTGTACTACGTTTATTTGGATATGTTTTGGAGGCTTTTAAAGTATACGACGATAATATAAGAATATGTACTTAGATTGTAATGAGTTCCTTGTTTTTTTTAAGAATTTAATCCTAATAAATGGGTATTTGTACTCAGGTAACGAACGCTAATTGTCATCATTTTTTCGTTGATAAATATGTATTTTCTATTTTAAAGCTCTCTTTGAAAATGGTATTTTGGTGTCTTTATAATGAATGATAATTCGTAATGTATAACATCATGTAATCGATTATTGAACGAATGCATAAAATTTTGTATTACTCATGTAAAATTAGAAAAGTTAATGTTATTAACAATGGTGATTTTTAAACATCGAAGTTTAGATACAAATGTACTTCCATAGGTGCAATAAAGTGAAGTAATTAGAATTTTTTGTTTTATTTTTTAACCTGTCATCATCGTCATCATCATCAGCCTGTCCTCGTCCACTGCTGGCAATGGCACGCCACTGAGCTCTATCTTCAGCTGCACCAATTAAAAAAAATAAAATGAATAAATGCGTATGTTTCAAGGCAATTTTATTCATAATTATCGATAAACTACACAACTAAACATCTATAATACAATTTATGTTGAAATTTCAGGTTTTGTTTCATTTGCCTCCACTTCCCATACACCAATATCTTTAAGGACATCTTTTTTAGATTCAAAATATTCTTTATACCACATAATATGGTCCTTCTTTTCTTTGACAGTATAAAATGCGTTCTTTGATAGTCCAACACATACTAATTCCATAAAATGGCGAATCGGCCCTTTAGTAGGACACCAGCCTTCCAAGTGCGAGTCTAAGAAAATGTGTTCTGAAAAATGAATATTTTGTTCCTCTTCTATCCCTGAAACAGAAAATAATGATTTAATATTACTGTTTTTTAAAAGGCTGGTAGGTGTTCAGGACATGTGTTTTTTATGTGTGACACACCTGCCTTTTGCCATGCTTATTATATGCTTGCCAGACCTGTAAATTTAATATTTAATACAAAAACAAAAATATTAACTTGCCAGAGAGGTATCAAACGCAGTATGCTAAATATCAAGAAAATGCAAAAGATAAGACATACAAAAATTTGAAATTTAACAAAATCCACAGATGGGCTAGTAAAAGCACTAACACAAAAATGGAAATGGGCCGGCCATGTCGCGCGTCCACAAGACCAAAGGTGGACGAAAAAAGTAACAGCTTGGCCGGGACCACACGGACACCGTAGAAAAGGGAGACCCCACGCTAGGTGGGAAGATAACACAATCAAGATAGGTGGAACAAACTGGACACAAAAAGCCCAGTCAAGGGAAGAATCTTTGGAGGAGGCCTTCGCCTGTACAGGGATTCTTGCTTAATACATATACATCAATAGATATAGATATATAAATAAACAAAAAAGCAATTTTAAAAACAATAATAATGAAAGCTAAAATGGAAGGAAAAAAAAATAAAATAAATAGATAATAAATATATGATTAGATATAATAAACGCACTAAAAAATTTACCAACTACAATATGCTAGAAAACAACTAAAACTAACGGAAAAAATTGTATTTATATTCTATGAAATGTAACTACCAACTAAGGATGCAAGAAATAAAAGGCTTTTTTTTTTAATTTATATTACTGTTTTTTTAAAAATACGCAAGGCCTCTTGGAGCGGTGGCACAAAGTTTGACTAAATTCGATTGGGTTTTATTTTCCATATGGGGAATGAATTATTTTTATTTCCTCATTTTGACGGCGACGGGAGGAGGTAGGAGGAGACAGTACAGAAGATAGGAATATAAAATAAAAATAACAGCAGGACCTTAGCCAACAGGCACACTGAGTTCAGACATATACTGAAACTAAAATATAATAAATAAAATAAACACAAATTAATAAAGGTAGGCTTATTTATATGGTACAAAATTTATAAAATTGTTTATTAATCATTATACTTTGATTATGAGTTGATGTTAATTAATTGACCATAATTAACATAATATAAAAAACACAATTTTCAATAAAATAAAGTGCTATAATTTTTGAGCAAGTAAGTACAGTATCGTCAATAAGTCTTGGCTGCACCGAAATGAGTTTTCAATTAAATGGCTGCGCAGATTATATTTCATAGTTATTATTTACTTGTGCTGCGCGTTTACCAATATTCTGTTAGACAACTCTAGCAAGACTATACGGAATATTTCTATTTATTATAATATACTTATTTGAGTACATTAAAAGAGTATGTTATTATCAATTTAATTATACATTGACATATTAATTGTAAATAACAAATGGACAAACATTTACATTAAATATTGTACAGATTTAACATATAAAAGTGGTTCTGTTTGAAAGTAAGTTCGAGGATATAAATGAACAATTTGTATTTTGTTTAGTGACGATCATATTAACAGAACGTGACGTTAGTCGTTTCACAATTTCCTTATTTAAAGAGTTCACTATGAAAGTTTCACAACCTAACTTTAGGAAGTTTCTACTCTTTGTCTTTTATTATATTATGTGTGGGCCGATCCCGGCGGCACTGCAATGCCGGGCCGACCCGCGACAGGAGTGGAGCGAGCCCCAAGCATCCCGTCAGCTTACAAAAATCAGTTTAATATACTGGTCCTGCGGTGCGGGAACTTTCAGATATAAAGCTGAAAAGAACTGAAAAGCTGAAAATAATGTTTTGTTTTTTGAGGACTCACCCACCTCCGAGAGCGGAGGAGGGTGAGACTATACAATGACTAATAAATAATTATTAATAAATTATGTATTATTAAATTAAATTAAATTGTTGATATATATATTTTTAATTCAATTATAACGTTTCATGAATAACAAATTATTTTGTGCATAGTTGGTACATACTCATCTATAGTTCATCCACACACAGCAAATTGAGTATCAATATGAAAATTTACTAAATTTGAATTTACATCCAAAATTATAATAAACAATTTAGATTTATAATATTTAAGCCGCGTGTATAGACGATAGATATGGAAATCAATCATGGGGGTCTGCCAGTGCCTCCAACATAATGATATTCCATAGGGTGCAAAATGCACACCACATTTGTTTTAAATTAAAATATTAAATACATAAAGTACCTTGTTCATTATCAATAGGGAACTTCCACACTTTGCCCTGTTCAGTCCATAGGATCATTTTTTCAAAATAATTAGCAGGAGGTTGTGAGGTTGCCAAAGTTAGCTCTCTTTGTTCAAGCTGCTCCCATACATGAAGCTTTGTACCATAGTTCATCTCATTAGATTTAAATATACCCAGTGGTTTTTCACTAAATATATTGATTGATGTTGGTTGAGATAAACTGGAAAGATGGAAACAAAATATAGGAAAAAATATCCTTATGAAAGCTGCAATTCAATATAAAGTACTTGTAATTATGAATATTTTATGTAAGTTTGAATATTTATTTTATCATTTAAATTGAAATTTTTATTTGCTAATAAGCAAATCAAATTAAACATTAAATAAATTAACTCCTGCTCTTAGGAGTAGGTAAAATAGCCACAAGTGTTATGTTTTAATATTATAAAATATTTAAGGTAATAAAATACAAATATTTCTTGCATAATACCTCTTTTTCTTTTCAGCAGTTTGTTGTTTTCTTTGATTGAATCTAGTTGTCTCTTGATTTTTTCTAGATTTGTCCATTAACCTCTTTACCTGTTGACCTCTCGTTTCTTTCATAGGTTCATCACTGTCTCTAGACCTATCCACTTTCATACCAACTATTAAATCACTGAAATGTACAATATATACTTTTTTTTACTTCACACTAAAACACATAGCAGGGTAGGCAGAGGGAAACTGGTGTCAAGACACTCCATTCTCATCATTCAAGACTTGTAAAATTGAAGAGTCTGCACCATGTATATAATACTTAGAGAGAAAATATAATTAATTCCCCTGGTAGGGGATCAAACCAACAACCATAACATTTACAGTCAAACAATTTCCTACTTCACCATTGCCTTTTATTTAATGAAATCAATTATATTATTAATATATTTTCATTTCCTTGCTTTGGTAACAAGGTCAACAAACAAGATCAACAAAGCCAGGTGTTTAGTTAACATTGTATTTTAACTTAATACTGTGCTTTGACTTGTTACCAGAGCAAGGATGGCATTTTGGCAGAAAGTGGGGTACAGTGTAAACACTAGTTAAGCTAGGAAATCAAATAGTAACTAGTAACAGAAATATTTTAAAAAATATGTAATGATTGTATGTTGTTATTAAAATGAAAATATACCTGAGAGATGTTGAAGTCTGATTAATTTTGCCTAAAACTTTAGACAACAGTTCTGCTTCTGTTTGTTTGACATTTCCACCAATAGCTTCTGCCACTTCACTTGCAGCTTTTGTTATGTTTTCCTCTGAAATAAAACCTTAGGTAATATTAGGACTTTCTGTTGTTTAATACAATGGTTGTGGATTCGATTTTCACTCGGAGAATGGATTGTTTTTAATTCCTTGTTTCAGCAGCAGTAAGGCAGACAAAGTATGATCTTGAGTTCTGCAACTCAATACATAATATCTCTAAAATTGGCCAACCCTTAAGTCTTAAGTGTTTTGGGTCTTTCTTCCGAACATACATTTCTATATGGACCCTGGAAAGTAATTATGGAACTGGAAAGTAATTTTTTATGAACAAAATCGCTTTCCAGCGTGAATATAAAGAACACATTGTGAAACTAAAAAAAAATTCTATGTAGAATACATATAACATTTCACCTATTTTCTCCATTTTTACTTCTATTTCGTCGTTTTTCTGTTTCTTCTTCCTTTCGGGTGCAGTGGTAAACCTTTCTCTGTATTCGCTTTCGGATATTTTAGGTTCAGTCAGCATACTTTTAAGAAGAGCTTGAATTTTGTCAGTACTGGATTCAGAGGCTTCTTTACTATCTTCGATTTCTTCATTTTTGGTTTCTAATATTTTAGAATCGTGATCTGGTGTTTTTTCTGATAGACATCTTATAAAATACTTAAAATCTCGCTTAATTCCTAACCTGCAAATTTTATGTTGATATACATTATAATCATTATGATTACGATAAGTAATTTTGCAATTACACTCAATGAATACCTGGAGAGCATTGTAGTAATGTAAAATTTTATTCGATAAAGATTTTAATTTTATTTTTATATGTTTTTCTATTAACTAGCAAATGACAATAACCACTTGCGCTTGTCAATTTGACATTTAAGAATATACGACAGGAACGATTCATTTTACGGAGGTAGGAATTATTCATATTATGTATATATTTTTATAAAAATAACTTTATAATTCCCCATACTCCCCATAGTTGCATGTCAAAAAATAAATCGTAAGTCAATCATTTGAAAGATATTTTTATTAAAAAAATGTTTGCTATATATCAATAAAAATTCGCAACGGAAGGGTTTGAACGAAACATTTAAGTTTTTGATGTATAGCTCATTTTCAAAAACTGCAAATATAACTTTGTAATTTATTCGAACGCTGAAAAACAAAGATTTTTGCGGGCGAAAAATAATAGATTACAATTTAAATAATTGTCAGCGATCGAAATTGTTCACGTTCTACTATACTTTAGTTTTGTGATAGTGTGAGTATAGGCGTCTCTATGTAGGTATGTAAAAATTGCATTTTGCTCCAGTTCCGAAGGTACCCCTTCGATAATTCATAGTTTTTTCTCCCACACAACCTGGTTAAATGAAAAAAAAAACCATTTTTATAATTAGTTTTATTTTGTACTCTTGGTACTTTAAGGAGCCTTTAACATTAAGTTAAAACAAAAACACACCTACAACAGGTTTTACACAAAGTAAAACTTAATATCTACATTTAATGTAGTAATATCCACCATTTTTTAAACAAGTAATTTGTTTTGTATTTTAACAAATCCTATTAGAATTTTGAACATTAAGTACTCAAATTAAACAAACTGTCAAAATTAAATATTAACAAATTATCAGCACCATTTTCTTATCTCTTAACTAAACTACTAATAAACTAATTAAACTATTGCTTATTTATTGACTATAACTTGCATATTTATTGTCAAATTACATATACTTATTAAAAATGTCAATGAGCATAATTGCATGATATTAAAACACATTAATGACAGCAAATAAAAATATTTATAATGGAAGATATCGTATTATAAAGTACAAATGCTTTTTTGAGCAATATTAAGTAAATATAAGTACTTAATTTTTATTAAAATTAATATTTTTACAACACAAACTTAACACAAAACATCTTGGTACAATATGCGGATATTCGAACCAATTAGAGATCATATGTAACATGAAAAAACAATAATATAATTATTTAAGCATCTTCGTATTATCAGTTTTTTTTCAAAATTTGTCTTTGTTATATTGTTATAATTTTTCATTATTTAAAGGTAAATTATTATGTAAATGTTGGTGACATTTGAATAATGTTATATATATTTACTTTCTGTGTAAGAATATATAGAACATTTCTCAACCTCTAAATGACTGAGGATTTTTGCTTTTATTTATTTCACATACATTTATAGACAAAA
This sequence comes from Heliconius besckei, assembly GCA_018249835.1. NCBI lineage: Eukaryota > Metazoa > Arthropoda > Insecta > Lepidoptera > Nymphalidae > Heliconius > Heliconius besckei. Next base: position 3,878 of record DWNA01001282.1, on the reverse strand, counting down.
AATTGTTTTACATGTAAATCAAAAACTTATAAAAGTTTATCAATAATATTTTCGTCTTATTTTAAAATAGTATGAATAATTATGGCAACATTACAATAATAAATCTAAGGCACAAAATTTTCACAATATGTACAAAATATATGGCACTCACAATCTCACTATAAACTAATATATAACTATTAAGTGGTAGCACCATTCAAAGAAACAGAATGGAAATAAAAAATATGCTGCAAAAGCTCAAACCAGCCACTTACAAGTTATTGCAAGTACTTGCTATTTATTTAGTTTAAAAAATAGGCAAATAATGTCTAATCTGTCTGTCTAATAAACAAATATAGTAAAACTATTATGTTTAAGGCACACTCTCATATATTCAGCTGTCAAATGTAAAAGCAAAGAATGTGAGTTTAATTTCCGCCCGAGTTTTTTTCTACCTTTGATAACAAAACAAATGGCGTTGATTTCCACCGCTCAACCTAATAAAAACTCGAAAATTGAGGTAAAAGAGTGTGTTTGCACAAAGTTCCGTCTGCCCTATGCAGGATCCCTGCTGTGTGCGGGATACAGCGTGACATTAAAGAAAGTTTACATACACATACATTATTATCACAGTTATTATTATTAGGAACTTAGTTTGACAAATCCAATGTATGTATAACCAGGTCTAAGCCACAATATTCTATTTTGTTCTCTTTGAGCAATATTCACTGTGTCCCCTTTATAAAGTCTGGCCACTGTTTGTACTGAACATGACATTTGGGATTTGTCGAGTGCTCTATTGGTTGAGTCGTCACCAGTAGCACAACTGGTAAGGAGACGGGGTTCTTGTGCAGGTTGCCTTGCCCATATGAAGTAGCAGTTAGGTGCACGACCTATATATACAACCTGTAGGGTATAAATTAAAAAATATATTAATACCTAATATATTGAAAAATGGCTGTGGGTTTAATGCACATTAAATATAAATTAATTGATGTGTCTGTCTGTCTCAAGACAAATTTAATATATAACTATGAATATTATAGATAGAAGTGAAGAGGGGTGCTATTAATTTCTGCTTTTCAAGTCGTGTTTAAGTTATTTTTAGATTTCATATTTCGTCTTTCGAAATACGAATATTTTATGTTAATAGTATTATTATATTTTTTGTTGTAATCGGAACTGTATGATATTGAAAATTACTTTTTATTCCACAAATTTTGTGTTCATGAGTTGGGAAGCCCCGTCGAATGTTTATTATTGTAATATTATCGTCGGTATTTAAGAGTAGGAGTGAATTAACTAGAATGAACCATCATTTATATATAATGATTACTAAGGATAACCCTTATCATCAGACTACTACAGTCAGTATGGGAACTTAAACAAAAATAACATTGTGTAATGTAGTAAATAAAATAAGATAAATACACTTCTATATACAGGCACTTATTTTGTGTCACACTATATGCCTATAGTCAGAGTAAATCTAGTGTCAAGAGACTGTTCCTCACACTGCCCAATTTTCTAGTTTATGTGTTATAAGTGGTGAAACTCAACGCTGTACTTTGTCTTGTTACCAGAGAGAGGAATTATTCATACCCATTCAGTATACAGTAAGACGTCTGCTGCTGCGCCATGACAATCAAAATATCATCAATCATCATTATTTAAATTAAACATAAAAGTAAATGTCCATATTTAATAATATTAACATACCTGAGCATATATTAAGTACAAGCCACTCTCATTTATTGTAAAATAATTGGTGTTAAGCTCGATCTTGGATTCACTGTTCTTCGTCGATACTTCCTTATCACGCACCCAAGGACCGATGATGGCTGTAATAAAAAAATATCAAAATAAATACATGTCACATATAATAATGAAATGCAGAATTGTTGTAAAAAAATACATAGGAATAACAAAAAAATACATATGAATGAATGAAAAGAAACACGTTTGACTGGACGCTCGACCCTGGTAGTGGGTTTCAATCCCCTCTTGGATAAGCGTAGAGTTGGGTAATGTGTGAAACACAATTGGTCTATGGATGTGGAGTAACTTTGCACTAACCCACTAGTGACTTATGAAAAAAAGAGAGCAAAAGGTTTCCCTCCGCAACTTGTATCAGTATATAAATGTAAGCGTCGTATATTCATCTTTAGTTTTTATATAACTTTATATAAAAACGAATATGATAATATTTTCTATGTACTAACATAAATAATATTGGAACACCAATGTATATTATCGAGCTATTTCGCTTTTCAAACTGGACGCAGCTGACTAAATTGAGACTAGAAATGACTGGGCAGTTAGTTAACATTAGCACGACTATATATAGATTAATTATCAATTTAGAATGCAATGTTAGGCAAATATTTCATAAATATTATATAAATATTACAGTTTATTTAGATGACTCTTTTAATGACTAGAAAAAAATATTATAACATAGTTTTGTATACTTTTAACGTCGTGTGTAAGTTTGAAAATGTATACTATATTATTAATGTATAATAATATTACTATTTCTTATATCTAAGGTTGGCAATGTGTGGCGTTAATAAACAAATATACTATATATATAAAATTATTCTAACGTGTAATAAGTAATAACTAAAGTAAAAGCCACTAATATTTAAAATTTTCAAAAATACATATCTATAACTTTTATGATTCTCTTTGTAATTGGATAGATTTCATTATTAAAAAATATATACTTAATTTGTATTCAATACGTAAGCTTTGATAACTTTGTATAATTGTTTCTTACTTAAATGGGTCACGAGTTCACTATAAGTTGTGGTAAATGATAAAATATATATTCAAAATACATGTATGTATTGAGAACTAAACTAATACGTAGTGCAGGATAACCCATTTGAGGTCACTAAATACCTAAACCAAAGATCTCACATTGAGACCAGTGATGCAGGGACATAAACGCGACGGGTTTTGGGTTCGATTATCACTCGAGCAAATTAAATATTTAATATATTCATTAACACGCTCTGGTAAAAGTCAGAGTGCGGTGTTGAGTTCCGCCACTCAACATGCAATGTCCCCAAAATACGGCGGAACGGAAGCGTCTTAATGGGAATAAAGTGCTTAGGACTAGGTTCCTTCGGTTAACCCTGCTCTGTGCGGAATACAGCGTGAAGCTAAAGAAAATATAGTTAGGAATGAATAAAGCTGACAACAATGATTACAGTAATATTATGTATTGTATTAAAATTAATAACATTATTTTAAAAAGGAAGAGGCCGTCATGTCGCAGTAAGCTCGTGTATGATTGTACGCGATGATTGTATTTAAACCTCAGTAATCAGTAATATTTATGAGCATATATAAATGTTGGTTTTTAATATTTATAATATGATCTCTAGCATTACGTAGACAAAGAAATGACAGAGAAAAAAGCGAAAATAATAATAATATCTTGTGGTTAAAGCAATTTTCAGTAGTAATTTCTGCAAAGTGGTCACCAAAGTGTCTATGTTTGTAGGTATGGACTATCTTAAAGTAAATGTACTTAGATCTAAAGTACTATTTATTCAATGATTAACACCTTTGTGCAATGTTGTAATTGTTTTCTTATATTAATTGATATATAGGATTTATTAAGTATATAGCATAGTTAAGTGTTGATAAATGTCAAGTAGTTGTTGTATGAAGTAAAATACTGTATTTATACAAACTCAGATATAAATCACGCGCTTTGTACCGATTTCGTAATAAATTAATTCTTATAGAGCCAACGACGATTAAGATAAATATTTTTACTTATACTGTGCCTCCTTATTTAAAATTAAAATACAATGAAGGTTGCTCGAAACGTGACATATTGACAATCGCTAGAAAAATAGTGAAGTACAAAAGACTTAGAAATGGCA